>NDGN011518250.1:8290-29625 GCA_002564285.1 Tympanoctomys barrerae | reverse complement strand
GACTGAATGATTTGCCACTCTTGGCACAGTGCGTAACTGTGAAGTACTTTAGTTACAAAAGTAATGTTTTAGCCAGGGTTCTGTGTTTTGCTGTATACTCATTTGTTTTGGACTCTAATCCTTAGGTGTTTGGTTTACAGATAACTGTAATTTCATCATCTGGGAGTTGCTTCTTAGATGTCTCTGGGATCTGCTGGAGGAGCACTTTCTCATTCATTTCCCCATCTCTGCAGCCCTCAGAAATGCAACCTGGTATGTTTTACTTGGTGCAAGTTTAAAGAATGAATTAGTCCATTGGATGGGCAGAGGAACAAAGCTGCTATCTCCAGTAGTTGGTCCTTAGCTCAAGATGTTACATTCCCTAGTAAGGAAAGGAACAAAGTTTCTGCTTGTTTTCTAGGACTTTGTACTTTTTTGTGCGTGTGTGTGTATTTTTAGGGAAGGGTCTACAGGGTTTTCAGGGTCTCACTATTAGATCGGGCTCATAGTGATCCACCATGTTATACCTCCCAAGAGCTGGGATTATAGGCATAAATCACCACACCCAGTCTCAATTGCCATCTCAGCTTGCCCTGGGGGTAAGTCTCAATTGCCATCTCAGCTTGCCCTAGGCCCACACCGCATGCCTAGGTATCGAAGCCCCAGCCCCTGCGCCTACTTGCAGGTGCTTTAATCCACTGAGCTATTTGGTCAACCATGATTGTGCACTATTTCAAGATATCACATTCTCAAAAAATGCTATTTTATTCTTGACAACTTCAAGTAATAAAAATAGAACCAGATAGCTCAAGACACATAGATGATAGTTTTACAATCTTTAGAATCTCTTCAAACTTTTCTTCTCTCGGTATGAAAATTTCTATACCAAATATTTATTTATTTATTTATTTACTTTATTTTTTCAGTACTGGGGATTGAACTGGGGACCCTGTACTTGCCAGGCAAGCGCTTATTCTCCTGAGCTATCTACCCCATCTCCTATACCAAATATTTATCATGACTCAATTTCATTTAATTAAGTAGCTGATTGTTTTGCCAAATTATAATGACAAATTTATCCTGGATGGTTTTAAGATACATTTTATTTTAAAATAGAAACATCTTTAGCATGGGTCACTGATTATGAATTTCCTTATACCAAATCCAAGATTATTGGATGTATTTATTTTGCACTCATGTTTCAGCTTGGTTAGCTAAATTCATCTTTACTAAACTAATTGTTATTATATGTTTGCAGTACTTGGTGACTACATGCATCTTGGGGTTGGTATATAACTCTCTTACTTTCTTTTTATCCCCCTCTGACCTCCTGTGTCATGTTTTATGAAATTATTCTTCAGTGGCTTCTCTGAGATTATATTTCCTTGGTTTTCCTCCCATCTCTCTGATTACCTTACATTCCACTTGTGTGAAGTTTCTATGGTCATGTGGTTAATTTTGCAGGATTTCAAAATCTAACTGCTATATCCATATTACAGTTACTTTTTTGTTTCTTTTTATTTACAAAACTATTATTTCTAGTATTTCTTGTTCTACATACACAATGAAAAATTGTATAATATCCAAGCTTATAGTGTCACAGGCCTTTACTTCAACACATGTACTATAACAGAAAACTTGCATATATATATAATTTAGTAATTATATTCCCTTCTTCAATTATTTGTGCTTTTTAAAAATAGCCATTATAGCAACTTAGATCACTGATTTTTCTCTGTATTTAACAAAAATTTTGGATTATATTCCATATAGCCAATGGCACAAACTGAATAAATGAATGTATGAATTTAAACACTTTTTGTGTATTTAGTACAAGGTCTGCAGGGTCTCACTACACAGATTGGACACATAGTGATCTTCCTGTTTTCAGCCTCCCAAGTGTTGGGATTATAGACACACACCACCTCGCTGAGTCTCATTCACCCTCAGCATGCCCCAAGGACAAGGCCTGCATGGCTTGTGGTGTGGGGGATTGAACCCCAAATCCCTGTGCTCTGCCTAAGCAGGCACTTTAGTCTGCTGAGCTATCTGGCCAACCCTTACATATCTAATTTTACTGTTAAAATAAATACTATTTCTTCCTGTTGAAATCTCAATTTCTATGTCCCATGTCATATGAAATTCAATATATCCAAGTGTATTTTCACTATTGCTTCTGTCTTCTCTAAGCTTGGATACTTTCCATGATTTTTTTCTTATGATTTTTAAGCTCAATTGAATGTCTTGATTGGTTTCTCCACCTTTCAAGCTACATTATCTAAATTTAGTAACATATTTTATTTAAATTCCTCCTACATCTTTCCTTTCTGCTCTTCCTAACACCTTTTTTTCATGCTACTGCATGTATTCTAGGACCACAATGGTGGTGGTGAATTTTCATTATCAATTTAATTGACTTGAGAGATGCCAAGAAAATTAGTAAAAGACACCTCTCTTGTATCTGAGAGGGTTACAGCCGCATGATTCTGGGCACCATATCTGTTCTCTGGCTCTCTGCCCGCAGTTCTCTGGCTGTCTTCCTGTCTGTATTCTTCTTTGCTGTCATGACGGGCCCATATTTCTTCCAGGGAAAAAGTCCTCCTGTCATGATGTTGCCCCCTGACAAATCCTATGAAATTCATAGTATTTTGTTTAGTAAAATTCTGTGTCAT
Organism: Tympanoctomys barrerae; assembly: GCA_002564285.1. Lineage (NCBI taxonomy): Eukaryota > Metazoa > Chordata > Mammalia > Rodentia > Octodontidae > Tympanoctomys > Tympanoctomys barrerae. Next base: position 26,974 of record NDGN011518250.1, on the reverse strand, counting down.
TTGTAATTTTTCTTGTTTAGTACTATTTTGCACTGTCTTTAAAAATAAAAAAAAAATATCTTTTATAGCACAACTGAAACTATAAGTCAGTGTTAGGAAAAACTAACAAAAGTCGCAAGAATTTTAAACTATCAAACAACATTCAAGACTGATAATACTTGAGTTATTAACAGAATTTGACACAGGTGATAAAATTTCTTTTATTCGTTTAGTTTTCCATTTCGGATGCTCTCTCAAAGTAAGTTTTATTCATTCTCTGAAGCCTTTGATCTGTGTTAGCAGACATCAGGCTCCAAGTTTAGTCTTTTTTGTTTCTTTGAACTTCACATTTCTGAAGATCTTTTGTCATCTCATGCTTGCAAATATACTCTTAACTTTTTTTTTTTTTGCCATCTGTTGAGCTCTTTAAAGATGTCCACTTTAAATTTTACTTGAGTATCTGATGATTTATTTTTACCTATTATTTTTATTATTTTGTCTTTTTTATAATAGGGCCTCACTTTATAGTTCAGCCAGGCTTTCGTCTCACTTTGGATCCAAGGCTGGTCTTAAACTTGCGATGATCCTCCTGCCTCAGCCTCCCAAGTGCTGGGATTACAGGGGTGTACCACTACATCTAGCTATCTGATGACTTAAAAGTCATCCATAATAACTCTACTCCTTGTTTGTTTTCCTATACTGACTTCTCAAAATCATAAGTAGACTTAGCTTTTTGAAATGTAATTGGATTATTTCCTCAGCTCAGAATAATCCAATAGGCCTGGGGAGATAGCTCAGTAGTATAAGTGCCTGCCTGGCAAATGCAAGGTCCCAAGTTCTCTCCTCAGTACTGAAAAAAAATTCCAATCAATTTGTATCTCCTCCTTGGAAAACAAAGGGCATTGTGTGTGGTGCAGGTGCTATTTCAGTTTATTTCTTCCATATTCCCCCTCACGTTCTCAGATCTGGGAACACGGCCCATTCTGTAATTCTACTTTTTTGTATATCCCAAGAAAGTTTCTCTTCTAATCTTGGTTCAGTTCATTGTCTCTTCATGCAAGGGTCTTCCTTTTGAACCCACATGGACTACTTTCTCACATCCTTTAGGTTACTAAACAGTGCCATCTCTTTATTCCTTGTCTTCCATGTAAGCCGTGGTAACCTTTCCTCAGTTTAGAATTTGAAATGTTCATATTGACTATTATTTTATTTGCATTTGCTTGTTTTTATTTTGCCAATCAGCTGGTAAATTCTACTATTGACTCATGATTTCTCTTTCACTGTATATCTTAAATTATTTTATTAATAAAAAGAAATAAGTTGGGGCCAGGGAGATGGCTCAGTGGAATAAGTGCTTCCCTGGCAAGCACAAGAGCTTGAGTTCAATCGCTGGTTCCACCAAAAAATAAATAAATAAATAAAATAAAAACAAATAAGTGAAAGTACTACATAAATTTAGTTTTTAAGCATTATTATCGCTTTGTGTATGACATTAGTAGAGCTAGCTGATCACTTCTCCCTTTTCTCTGTTTAAAATAAAAAGAAAATAATATTTCCTCTGTCTACAATGAAGAGACTAAGTCAGATAATTCTGAAATCTGTACCTCCAGTAGTCTATAATTGCCAACATTAGTGGGAATATTTTCTTGGCTTTTTTTTTTCTTATCAATATTTGAAGTAAGTTCATTGTTGAAACACAGGAAAAGAACATTTGTATTTTTAGAATAGCAACTTCAATTTTATTTAAATAAAAGAGTATAGGGAAGCAAAATACTTCCTTATAGGAATTAATCTGATAAATTTAAGGCATGTCTGCTTCTTGTACTATGAATAACTATTATGAAAACAACAATATGCAATGTATTAATTATTGTAACTGTCTTGCTAACCTGTTTGAAATTGTCTCATTGCTATTTCTTTCTCAATTAAATTAATATAAAAAAGAAAGAACTTAAGCTAGTTAACAAAAAACTAGTTTGATAAAAAATTCATTACAATGTATACAGATCATCAATAAATGTTCAATGGTCACTTTACAATTAACTAAATTACTATGTTGTATTATATTTTCAAAGAGTTGTTTTTGTTACACTTTGGATGTGGTATTTGAACATTTTCCAAAGCTAAGTAAAATATTTGCATTTGTACACATTTTTGTTTCTGAGTTTATTAATACTGATTTAAAAGAATTATATGTATATATATATATATAATTTTAACACTTAAAAACATAAAAAGAGTCAAATTTATCTCTGCATGAGCAATGTTTCTGACATTTTTCTAACAAGAGGAAAACTATGAATATTAACATGGACTTATTGAATTTTTTGTATTAAAAGTCAGTGACCTTGTGAAAAATAGATGGCAGGGAAATTATAAAATATTAACTCTTTTTTTAAAAAAAATCACATAAGTCCAGCAAATTCAATAAAAAAGCAGATAATCTTATCATGGTAACACACATTTTCCCAAATACTAAATAATTTAACTTGTATGAAAAATTCAAAAAATGTTAGTTATTCTGTTCCTGCCCTTGTTCCAATTTTATTGATGATATTGTTACTCAAATAACACTTAGGTAGAGAAGAATAAAATGTCCTTTATTACCCATTTTTTTGTATTATAGATAGCTAAGTTAGATAGAAATTAGTATGAATCAGGAAAAAGCTGGTCCTTCAAGGAAGTCAGCATCAAAATATAGCAACATCAGAAGGTTGGCTTCCGGTTTACACTCCCACCAACAGTGGAGCAGGGTTTCTATTTCTCAACAGCCCCTCTGGCTTTCATTATTAGTTGACTTCTTGATGTCAGCCGTTCCTTCTGGGGTGAGATGGCATCTCAGTGTTGTTTCACTTTGCATTTCTCAAATGATCAATGATGTTGAATATTTTTGATGTTGAATATCTATTCATATATTGATTTGACTTTTGCTTTTCTTCATCTGAGAAGTAAGTGTATATGCATCTCAGATACCCATGTTTAGATTGGGTCTTTCAATTGGGGGCCTGGATTTTTTAAATTCTTTATATGTTCTTGATAGAAGTTCTTTGTCTGAGAGACTTTTGGATAAAATATTTTTTCCCAATTGTGAGGTTTTTGTTTTGTTTTTTACTCTGCTGGTGTTTTATTTTTATGTACAAAAATCTTTTTAATAAGATGAGATCCCAGGTACTAAAACAACTGTGGAATTCAGTGTGGAGATTCCTCAGAAAGTAGAATTAGAGGTCTCATCCAATCCTGCTACAGCCCTTCAGGCTATTTTTCCAGAGAACTGAAAACATCATAGCACAACAATTTATGTGCATCCATGTTTATAGCAGTGCAATTTGTCAGTGGACTGACATTTGGAAAGAGCCCAAATGCCCATCAACTGAGAAATGAATAAAACAGATGGGATGTTTTCATGCAATGGAGTATTACTCAGCTATAAAGAATGATAAACTTGAGTCTTTATAGGTATATGGATGCAACTAGAGGCCATGCTCATAAGTGAAATAAATCAGACTCACATGTATATATATTGCACTGTATCCTTAGTGTAAGCAGCACATAAGAAATATATATATATATATATATATATATATATATATAGTAGCTAGGAGCTAAGACAGCTGTACTACTAATTGGTATTGGTTTATTGAAAGGGATAGTTATTTTTTTAACCAATTTTACATATTTATATCTGAACAGCCAATTCAAAGACAACAATATGCAATATAACATTCGTTGTTGAATCCTTATCATCTTGTTTTTGTTTCTTTTTAAAAGCAATATACAGGGTCTACAGGGCTTCCGGGGTCTCACTGCACAGATTGGACTTGCAATGATCCTTCTTGTTTTTCAGCCTCCCAAGCACTAGGATTAGAGGCACATGCCACCATGCCCAGTCTCAATCCAGGACTCAGTGTGCCCTGGGGGCAGGCCCAGGACAGCAGGCTGGGGATCAAATGCCCGGACCTCGTGTCTGCTTAAGCGGGCACTTTAATCCACTGAGCTGTTTGGCCTGGCCCACATCTGGTTTTTTGAAATCTGTATTGTTTCTTTCTTTCTTTTTTTTTTTTTTTTCTAATGTATTTAGTACAAAGTCTACAGGGTCTCACTACAGATTGGGCTTGTAGTGATTCTCCTGTTTTTCAGCCTCCCAAGCACTGGGATTACAAGTGTGCTACCATGCCCAGTCTCAATCAGCACCTCATCATGCCCCGGGGGTGGGGCTGACATGGCAGGCTGGGGACGGAACCCCCACCTGTGTCTGCTTAAGCAGGTGCTTTATTTCACTGCGTTATCTGGCCAGCCTTGTATTGTTTCTAATATTATTCATTATTTTTATTCTCTTTAAAATAACATAAAAAAGAATTTTGGCTCCCAGCAAATCTGAAGAAAGTCAGGTACCAGGATGAAAACACAACACCCAGGATTGCAAGGTACACAACAGTTTGAGATTCTACTGCACTTTGTAACAGCTGCTCAAGTGAACCTGGGTAGCAATCTAGCATATAGATGACCAGAACATCTAAACCCACTCACTGCTCCCTTTACTAAGTGCATTTTTCTCTCTTACACCTCTTATGTGGGAGTGTTTCTCTCTTGCACTTGTTTCCCCATTGCATCAATATTAGCTGAGCAGCTCTGCTTGTAATATCTTATGGGTTGATTGTAGTCTGATCCATGTTGTGCTCACATTGTGATATTGGTGAATATACTATCCGTGAAGAAAAGCTTTGCTGAGAACCCACTTGAGAGCCTGTGGGAGCTATTCTTATTCTTACAAAATTTACTTAACTTCTTCCTTTGTTTCATGACTTCATTCTTCAGTGTCATGAAGCCACAAATATAACCCGTGTGACATCTAAACAGGCTGAGAGTTTCTTTTCCACATTTTCTCCTAAAAGCAAAGTCATACCAAACAATATGAAAGGACTAAGCGAATCCAAGTCCTTCATCTTCTTCCTAATTGAATGCATAGTTTACTAATAATTCAAGAACTCATGGATTTCTTATTTGGCTAAATATGGAAATACAGAGCAATTTGTTGTGTTAATAAACACACCAACAACTTATTTTCTAGAATAATATATCACCTTTTCATAAATGCTCTTAAGATTCTTCATATTATCAGAGTTGTCACTAAGTCAGAACAGTCCAATCAAACTCTATCTCTTCCTTTGGTCTTGCTTTGTGTATCTGCTCAGCAACAAGATGTAGCTGTCTACCATATATTTTATTTTCTCTTATTACTTTGATCCATATGCTTAATTCATAAATAAAATGCTCTCCATCTATTTTTGTTTGGCTTCTTTATACTCACTTCATATTGCTATTTTTGTTGATTTTCCTTATTTTTCCAATATCACATTCAAAACTCTTAAAAATATTTCCTAATCTGATCTGCATCAATTTTTAGTTTTTTAAAAATGTATTTACTCACTAGTTTCCTAGTTCATCTTTGTATATTTATTTTTCACAATAAGATCTAAGTAAAATTCTTTTTGAACACAATCTTGATTTAGTTTTATTCATTTCCTAGTTCTGTTCTCCTCATGTATTACGTCCTGTCTTTATCTTGGCATTCTAGCTGAGAGAGACTAGCTTGTGCATAGCAAATTAGCAACGCAGAAATACATGGGAGGCAATTTGTAAAATTATTAAAATCATACGGAAGTCATGATTTCTTGCTGCTTAAACCAAGTGACTCTGTTAATCAAATGATATTAATGTAAAATTAAGCCACTTACTGGAATTTTTCTGAAACAGTTGGGGACGTAAGCAGACCCTTCACCATAGAAGCATAGTGTAGTTGATGGGAACAATTTAAAAGAGGAGGCTTTCTTTCTAGATGTGAGCCTCAGAGATATTGCAGGTATGGTTTTGGAGTACTATGAATAAATATTGCAATAGATTCACGTGAGTGTTTTCATATCTCTTAATATATAACAGTTACATGCACACGAAACTAGAGTCTATTATTTACAGTAGTATTACATTTAAAAAATAATGTACGTATATTTATTAGAATATTTTATGTGAGTCTTAATCTAATTGAAAGTATATGCTCTTTCCAGGGTACTGGTGACTGATGCTGATTGGAGTTGTGGTAGCTAAATATTTGGGGAAATTGAAGCAATTTCCTAAAATAATATAGCAATAGGGTTTCCAATATTTATCGACTCTTCCTTTTATAGAAAGGTGTTTGTATAGTATGAGATGTTATTTGATAACATTTAATCTTGGTTGTCAACTTGATTGGTTTAACAGATACCAAGGATATTAATAAATCGTACATTTGGGTATGTGTGGGGAGTTAATGGGAGTAGACCTTTGGGAACTATCTCTCTAGCTCTTCTGTTTTCTCTGTACTTCCTGGCTACCACAATGTTTATGGAGACTTTTTTGGGGGGGGGATTAATGGGGATTCAAACTCAGGGCCTTGTACTTGCCAGGCAGGCACTGTGCTGCTAAGCTGTATCTTGAGTTCGTGCCACAAGGTTAATGTTTTTTTTTTTTTCCCCACAACTTTTGCCATGATGTTTTGCCTTGGAGCCAACTAACCATGGGATGAGAACAATGAAAATGTGAAAAAAAATCTTTTAGTTGTTTATCTAAGATATTCGTGAAAGGGACAGAAAAGCTAACTAAAGCACCACAATAAAATTTCCTTTGAAATTGAATTCGCTTTAATTCAGATCCTGTTGACTAGCTTTGTGCATTATTTTAAATAGCTTATTGTCACTCCTACAATGGCAAGGACATCATACTAGTAGCAGAGTCCATGTCAAGAAACCATGTTCTTTGCTCATGTACAAGAAGATATTCCACATCTATTTAGGTTTTCTTTCAGAACATTGAGGTAATTGGTCACACCTTTAGGCTCTACTTCTAACTCTTTTATATTTTTGTCCCATCTGCAGTTACGTCTCCACTGAATTCTACTCATCAAAGTAAGCCATGAGGATTGGAATCAAATTCTTTCAAATTTCTATTATTATTACCATTTTGACCTCCTCCCACAAACCACAAATATCTTAAAAGCATATGAAGTAATGACTTCTTTCTTGAAGCCTTTCAATTTTCTTTGACCAAAACAATCCATTAGAGGAATAACAAAAGGCAGACACAGCCTTAAAAATGAAAATAGAGGGCCAGTGAAATAGCTCAGCAGCATAAGCACCTGCTTTGGCAAGCACAGGGACCAGAGTTTGATCCCTGGCCCAGTATGCTATGCTGCTCCTGGCCCCGGGGCAACTGAGTCCGGGCATGGTGGCACACACCTGTAATCCCGGTGCTGGGGAGACTGAAAACAGGAGGACCACTATGCGTCCTAGCCATGGAATGAGACGCTGCACAAAATGCAAAAAAAATTTCCATTTATGTACTATACATAAATGAAAAAAAAGAAAAGAAAAATTACCCCTTGGCTGTAGAACTGATACTGTTAATAGGCATGAAATAAGAATTAATCACTTTGCACATCGTCTTCAGAGTTCATTACCAATGAATTGTAATATCCTAACAGAAACACTATTCTCTGAACAATGTCTCAAAATTGGTCTTAAAACATGCAGTAAACAATCTCGTAAACAGATTACCTGTCATAGAGAGTATATTTATAGAGCACAGACAGAGGAAAATCTGTATAGCTAAGATTCCTACCTGTTTTGGAATAATAAATGCAGTATTTAACTTTAAGGTACAAGCTGCACAGATCCCTAGCAAGAGAGTCAACCAGTCTGAAACTTTGAGGCCAGGGCTTCATTGCTCCCATCAGTCTAGGAAAGTCCCAGGTGCAACCTTGTTTTCATTAGAAGTTACTTATTCTGCCACCAAGCCGCATTGTCCTATGCATGCATGTTCATAGATTATTTTAGCTACGTCTTCTGGATAACTCGATGCTTCCAGTATTCCTGCTTATTCTTGCACTTCTGGGACTGGAAAATGGCTTCACTTCCTGAGCTCAGGAGCAGACCTCTGCTAAATGTAAGCCTCTGTGTCCTGTAGCTTCATCCCATTTCTCACCCTTCATTAAACTGAAAAGACTCCGTGTCGTGTTTAGCATTATACTTTAGCTCAGGGAAGTGAGAGGCTTGTTTATTCAGTTCTGATCACTAAAACTTTCTCTGCAGCAGCACTAAAGCTGTTTTCCTTTCTTATCCTAGTTGCATTCTCTAGAGAAGAATGTTCCATTCTTTAAGTGATTATTATTTTCACTCATATTTAGTGGCTGTTTGGCAAAAGAGGACTAACTTCCTATCTGCCTCGTCTTTCAATATGCCTTTGTCTTTAATTTTAACTTCTGATTTAAAGTGGGAACACTGTTAGTCTTATTTTCACTGGAACACAAATAGACCACTATAGGGTCAGTGGACTGCTTCCAATATTGAGGAAGAAGTGAGGGTCAGGGAGAAATACAAAGACGAAGGAATGACAAACTGGTACAGCAAGAAAACACAAATAACATTGATTGATTAATATGCTGGTCATCTTTTACAGCCACAACTTGTTTCTCTCAAAAATATTTACAATAGACATTAACTATTACTGACCACAAACCACAAAATAGATAAAATAGTGATTGAAAACCTTGGAGTATTGTGAGAACTACAAAATTATGGCACAGAGAGATGAAATGATTTTTGGGATGCAATGATGTCACAAGTCTTCAACTCATAAAAACAATATGGTATCAGTGAAGCATAAGGCCCATGTATTCTAAAATGAGATGCCAAGTCTTTATGAAACGAAGGACAGCCCTCATAATGTGCAGTAAAGGACTGAAGCCTGCATTTCAAAGGAATCAAGAGAAGGCAATAACCTCATGGGCAAGTATTGGATTAAAACAGCATTTGGCTTGAGCAGGTATCATAAGTTTTAGAGAACACCTAAGAAGTTACGATGGGAATCCAAGACAAATGTGGTGTTGAATGAAATAGAAGGTATCATAGAAGCAAGAGAGAAACAACGGAGTTACCCAATAGGTCTGGTTGTTGGATGCTGAGTAGAGTAGAATGGAATTGTGTCTTATTCTCTTCTAAGTTAAGTGGGTCAATTTCACTTAATCTGCTTCTTAAAACTTGTAGGAGAAACTGGCAGTTATTTGTGGCAATGTCACACTAGGCGAGCCTTGAGATCTGAGGTCATTACATATTGGTGTGATGTTGCAAGGAGGAAAATGTCCAGGCTATTAGCATTTTGAGCTCTGAACATCTACACTGAAATTAAGTATATTTTATGTTTTTATATTGAATATACCAAGATAATAGGACAATATTGATGAGTATTATTAAAATTTAAAGTAGTTCCAAAAATTATGGTGTATCAAATATTTCTAATAATGGTGTAATACAAAAAGAGGAATCATTTACATGTCTTCGTTTTTTCTTTTTAATCTTTTATTTGTTTGGTACAGGGTCTGTCTCACTATGCAGCTTGGACTTATAGTGATCCTCCTGTCTCAGCCTTTCCAGCACTGAGATTACAAGCATGCACTACCACGCCAGTTTGGGGGCCAGCAAGGCACATCTGGGGTTCTGCAGCTGGCAAGGCATATGGTACTGGAGATCAAACCCGGGTCCTTGTGCTTGCCAGGCAGGCACTTAGACCCCCGAGCTATCTCCTTAGCCCCATTTATATCTTTATAAAGTTCTCATAGGGCCTGGGGAGATAGCTCAGTAGAATAAGTGCTTGCCTGGCAAGCACAGCATCCTGAGTTCAACCCCAAATACTGCAAAAATAATAATAATACTACTAATATGAATAATGATAGTAATAATAAAAAATAAAAATAAAGTTCTCCAATGGAGGAAAGAGTAGGAACATAAAATGGATAAACATATTTATTTTATGTGCTTGTGAAATTATACCACTCGATCAGTATTTTTTTAGACTTCACATATGGACTTCTAGCACTGATTTGCTAGCCTAAAAAAACTTGCATAGATTTCTGCATCACAACTGCTTTCTTTGTTCTGTTCTGATTTTCGTTGTACTAATAGTAGAAGTTGAGCGAGGCTGATGATTTTCTTAGTCAGTTCAGGCTACGGTAACAAAATTAGTGCAGTTTGGAATGACCAAAGGAATAACATTATTGATCATAGCAATGGAGGTCAGACTATCCCGAAGCAAACTGCCAGTATATTGAGTTAGTCCACTGCTGAATAAGTGTGTTCTTCCCGTTTTCCAAGTGGAAGTCTTTCTGCTATCTCTGTATGGTGGAGAGGGAGTTAACCTCTTTAGCTTCTCCTTTGGTGGGGCACCAAGTCACCGCCATATGGCACTTCCCAGTTCATGTGCTTTCCTTCTGTTTTTTTAAATTTTGAGATAGGATTTTTAGGAGTGGCTGATTCCTCTGACTGTTATCCTCCTGCCTTTCCTCTCACTGTGCTGGAGGTAGCGGTCCATGCCACCACGCCCATTTCCTCAGGCCACTTATAAGGCCAAATTTCATTCATGAGAAATCCGCCCCCTTGATTTCATTAGTAAAGCACAATGACATTATATTAGAGACCAGGTGCTCTGCACCAACACAATGAGCCTATAGCTTATGGTTTTCAGAATTATAGTTTTTGAGGGGAATACCTTCAGTCAATCTCACCTTTTAAAAATGATACGACCACACCATTTCTGACTAAAATATCTTCAATGACTCCTCCAAATCCCTCCAAAATTAAATAAAAAGAATAAAAAGCACCAAAGTCCCTCGTGTGTGTTAGCTGTGCTGTGACTCAAGGTCAGCATGCTTGTCTAGCCTCACACCAAGTCTTTCCATCTTTTCTTTTTCAGTATCAACAGTTGCTATCCCTCTAAAGCACCGTTTCTTCCAGGTGCCTGCATTTAGCACTGCTGTCCCCTAGAATGTGGGGCACTATCAACCCCCTCTTCCTACTTCATCAGTAAGTTAATTCCCATTCAGTTTACAATCTGAAAAGTAACAATACTTCTCAGAGTATGTTTTCCTGAGAAATTCAATCAGCTTATGCTTACATATGCACTCATACAGTGCTGCATGAGTATCAGCCTCCAACTGCACACAACTTCTTTAATAATTCTCTGCCTCACACACTGCACCCTAAATTCAGTAAATTAAGGCACATTTGTGTGCATGGAGCTTGGACATGAACTTTTCAGCACTTAACATGAGACTTTGCCAAAAATAGTTATTTTACATATAGATATTAATTGATGTCAGTCAATAGCTTTAAAGTGCATATACTTTGAAAATTCTACATTTTAAAATTCATATCAAAGAGATATTCACAAGAAACATGCATCTGAAAGCATTTTAATGTTTGAAATTTTCGAAAGGAAATTTAAATTTAGCAAAAAATGATTGTGTAAGTAAATTTTATCGTGTCTATATAACAAGACATCAAGTATTTTAAATAATGATGTTGGAGAGCTAACATCATTATGTCACATTTTTCATATTATATTAATTTTATTTTTTATTTCATTCATATTATTTTCCATCACACTTTTATATATTATTTCACATTTTTCCACATTTCTCTGTCTTCCTACCTGTGTCTAGTGAATTATATTCTATTAAAGTTACAAACACTGTAAGCATTGACTACTCTTATGGTTTTCGTATTTTCTAAATTTCAATCAGGTTAAAGGGAAAAGAGAAAACATGTCATTAATTTTACATGTACTCTATGTGCCATACAAGTACACTTTATTAAGTATATTCTTCAAATATTTCTTTTAAATAACCTTTCCTTTTTCAAGTCGATAATAACTTTTGTTATAATGCTAATTACCTGTTTATTTTCTGTGAAATGCCAACGATGACTATTAATTTATTGATCTTAAATGATATTTTAATATATAAACAAACAACAAACTTGAAGTTACATACTGCTGGAAAGCAAAATTTCCCCAAAGCATAACTGTGTTTATAGTGAGAGGATTATATTTCATTGAATTTGGCAGTTGAGGAAAAATTTCACAGCAACTACCCTTTAGTATAATTAATTTATTGCCAGTAACTGCAATCTGGCAATGTTGTAAAGGCATTGTGCAGCATCTCACTAATGAATCAGTCCATGAAAGTAAATGATCTGCATCTAAGACATGGAGAGGTGTGATCCTTACACTAACAGTAAAAAGGTCTGTTTTTACTTTTATTTTTTACTTTTTGATTTGTATTGACATTAAAATGACCTACCATTTTTATGGGTGAGGAAAGAAGTTTAAGTATCTGTTTTGAAGATTGACTTTATTGAGATAAATGTGATTGTAATACCTTATGAAATATAAACGAGTATTTAAAGGGTATTTTTGAAAGATTTTCTCCCAAATTTAACTTTTACAGCCTACCATCACTTTCTGTAGTACTAGTAAATCCATCTTTGAAGGTTCTAGGTGAAGATGCAAATGTGCTATCTGGATGAAGTTCAAACTGTGTCGCTGTTACTTATTGTGTCTTAATGACCCAATTTGTCAGATTAATCTGACTTGTGCATCACAGTCCTTCAGAGGTGATTAAATATTGTACTGAAGACGATGGAGCACCCCCATAGTGTTTGGACAGAATAGCACGTCTGCATTTTGTACTATGAATAACCACTATGAAAACAACAATATGCAAAGTACTAATTATTGAAACTGTCCTACTAATCGGTTTTGAAACTGTCCCATTGCTATTTGTTTCTCAGGAAAATTAATAAAAAAGAAAAAGAAGGTACAAACATAAAGAGGATTCTTTACTTCCATCTTTTTCTTTCTTTGCTATCAGTTTTCATTAATATAGAAAAATACAGTGTAATATCTCAATTAGTGTTAGTATGTACCAGGAAATATCCTACATGATTTATTAACACTGAATTCACAAATTTATCTGCATTTCTAAGAAGTAGGTATCCCAATTTGTACTTACAAAGATGAGAGCACACTAAAATGGGTGTACTTATCTAGCAAGATAGGCTAATCACTTATCTATAGCTTCAAACTCTGTTTCTAAACCCTGCTAATTTAAAAATAGAAAATATGTTTATCTATTTTACCTTTAAAAATCTGAAAATGGACATAAATAAGAAACATAAAAACGCATTGCATTGAAGGCATGGCATATAATTTTATATCATTTTGTGGCTTAACATAATATCATTTTACTTATCTTTGATTTTAGAGAATAATATTTGTATACAGCCCTGGCTGAATATCCATAATGTAATTACTGAATAGACTCAAAGAGATAAGCCCTTGAAAGACTGACAATGTGATTATTCTAAAGAGAAAAGGGAAAGCCAATGCAATTATCTGTAAGATGTTTAACCTTCTTTGAGTAGTGCATGCTGGCATGGAATATTCTTTCATAACTGCTATTCTAAAATACAGATGATGGGTACTACATGGTGATAGCATTACTAATTCATTAAATAAAAATTAAAATTATTTCCTAGATTCTGTCTGAATTTTTATAGCTTAATGTAAATCACCTTTTGAAAAAAATGTTCCATTAGTACATGCATTATAGAAATAAGTATAGACTGTCTTCAAAAGTGTACAATTAGAGTTATCATTTGATCCAACTATACCACTTATCAATGGAATCTTGAAAGAACTAAAGTCTGCAGACTGCAGAAAGAGTTGCATGCACATATAGTTTGGGCGTAAATAACAATAAGATATGGAAATACTAGGTGTCTATACACAGATAAGTGGGTTAAAGCTAGTATGGTGTATTACATAGAGCAGTATTATTCAACCACAAGGGAGAATGAAATCAAGCTGTTTGTAGAAAAGTGGATAAATTGGAAATCATAATGTCAAGCAAAATAAATGAAAAGCCTAAATATTTTATTTTCATTCATATGCAAACTCTAAACAACAACAACAAAAAAGATGATACTTACTTAGAAGTAAGACTGTGGGAGAAAAGGGCCACATGAGAGAGAGAAGGGTAGTGGGGGTATGAAAAGTGAGAGAAATACTCACAGCATACGACTATGTAAACATGCTCAAATGAAACCCACTTTCTCTATAAACAACATAAGTAGAATAAGGACAATGATTAAGAGAACCTTGGGTTAGAATATATTGTGGGAAACTGACTTTTGTTAAGGCCATAAATTATTCTTCAGTTATAAATCCATGTTCAATTCTGGAGTTCTTAAAATCTTTTCTACCTCATGCTTAACTGTCTGGTGCATTAATTTCTGTATTATTGGAGGTGTTAAATATTTCCTGCATGAAGCAGTAATATAGTGTTCTACATTTAAACATTCCTTCTTGATTTTTTAATGAACCATGTATAATTTGTACCAAATACTATCAATTATTTTGATATAAATATTACACAGGCATCAAAGTCTCATATTTTATTGCACATATATACTTTTAAGGATTTATGCAAACAGACAGTATGGACATTTTAACTTACTGCTTAAAAAGACACAAAGAATAAAAGGCCCTTTCTAGTGAAAGGAGAGGAATATATTTTATTGAGTGTTTTATCCACTGAGATTTTCAACAAGATCAATATAAGCTCTTCTCAATGCATTTTTTTTTGTTTCTAATAAAAGTATTGTTTCTTTTGTTTGTTTCTTGGGGTATACAGAACTACAAACTTTTGTTATGTAAAAGGGATCTAGTATCATTACAGTAGATTAATAGAAAATTTTATCCTAATTATATTTTTCATTATTCAATGATTTCAACTTTTCTAATCTTTCCATTCCCAACCCATATCATTTTTGTAACCAGTACGGTTAATGATCAGGTTTACTGAGAAGTGACCAATGATTAATTTCTAAGATAGCTAGAAGCTAAAATTAAATGTATTTTTCATAGTTAAGGCCAAAGATTATCATATAAGTGTCTGCCCTAAAGTTTATTGGCTGTAAATCACCATTACAAGAATGTCAGAAACAAATTTTTCCCTGCAGAACTAGTTGAGACTTATCAGTCAGCAGAGGCACGGCAGATGGAGTGGCAAGCTGAAGAGTTCTGAGCATTCCTGCGTGCTCTGGCATGTGTTTACCATACATTATCTGTTTGTCCTTGAAACATCAACATGAAAGAGAGATTTTATGCATGAAAGATCTTTAGTGGGTAAATCAGGCAAGGCACTAACAATTTGAAGACAAGGACAGACAAAACCAGCGATCAGTTATTGTATGACAAAGTATGAAATGATTTATAATTATCCAAACTTCAAGTGAGTCCCAGGTGAGGAAACAGCAGACCAGTGTTGAGTTGAATGTTAATATCATTTGAAAAATATTTAAAAAGTAGTAAATATAATCATGAGTATTTCTATACATGCTTCACTCTGTAGGCAATATGGGTCCTTTACGGTGCTGAGCACTGTTTGAACACCTAGTTCCACAGATATGCACCGCATAACCGTGCTGCAGCTAACAATAGTGTACTTATGGAATAGTGGTCTATTAGACTATAGCAGAACCAAAGTATTCCTCTTGGCAAGTGCTACTATAGAGGCTTAAAGGTTATAGTAAAAGACATTACTTACACACTTTGGTGATGACTATCAACGTTCTGTGCATCCCACTGTACAGAAGTGCACCATATACCATGAAGCACAGTATATAATGCTTGAGAACAAGTATGTTAGGCCACGTAGTTTTCTATACTATTTATCATTTTTACAGTGTATTCATTTTCTTAAAAATGTTCTTATATTATGGCATGACATATCATGTTGCCATTCATCTTGTATGAAGCATTTCTTTGAATTACATCAAGACCCCACAGCCAATGATTGAGCTGTCCCATCTAGAGTATACTATATGACATTTCCACAGTGACAGATGCCCCCAACAATGCATTGTGTAGGACATACTTCCACTAACTGTGAAGAACATATTCCTATTGGACTTCTCTGATGGCAATAATTCATTTAATGTTCAAAATACCCTATGAAGCAGGCATTTTTAAATTCATCTTGTTATAAGAGGGGAATGCAAATATAATAAGTATGTTACAACCAAACAAAATGTCCACATTTAAATAGGTAGTAAATATTTCAAATTATTTCAGTTTGGTTCCAGAGTCAAACTTACCAAGCAACAGATGGTAAGCTTTGGTTGGAAATTGTAGGACATGCTGCATAACAGAGGCGGCATATATCTAAACTCCAGGGTTGGAATTGATAAAGACTTGGGGATAGTGTAGGAGAAGGAGATTTAACTATGGGAAACGGATAGCCAAAGAAGACTTTTGTGTGGGAAGTGTGAGAAGGACCACTGCAGCAACTGAGCAGCTTAACCTGTGAGGAACCAGTGTGTAAAGTACAGACTGGAAAGGCCTGACATAAGAAGGGAGGTAAGAGGAAAGCGAGTTGTCTCTCTGGCTCAGAGATGGAGCTATTCATCAGCTGGCAGAATGTATAAGAAAAGCACAAAATATCCCCAATATAAACCCTGAAGCTTTGCTGTGCTAGGTAACCATGGGATCCAGGCAGACTACAACAAGAAGATAGTCACCTACAAGGCACTGGGAATTAAGCCCAGGAGATTCCTAGTTTCTTCTAATATAATGATCCTTGCAACTTACAGATCTTTCACAGTTGACCTGATTTACAAATTCAATTGATCATTATGTAATTTCATATTCATAGTAAAATTCTTTGAATGATAAAACTAGTTGCCAAACTATATCTTGATTTCACTTATGCATAGAATATGTGACACTTGTATTATATGTAGCAAAAATTCTGAGGAAACCCTCGTAGGATCTTAATGAACTTGTTCTATGTAAAACCATTTAGATGAATTGGATTTCTGAATAAGATAGAGACAGAGTTACTACATTATTTATATATTATGTTTTAAAAATGATTTTATTATTTTCCCTCATGTGTGTGATTTCCTATGTATATTCCCAAGATTATGAATGAAAACATTGTAGAAGAGTGAATAAAGCTGAATAAAAAATTTGGTTCATCTATCCTTGATCAATGAATGCTATCAATTTTCACACAGCCCAGGAAATTGATTATTTTCCTGTTGAGTGCATAGAATAAATTTTAAATGACATAGGACTTGTCAGGAGGAGAATGGCTAGGACTCTCAATTCTCAAAAATATTGAGATACTATTCTACTTGACGGGATACTATTCTACCTTTCAATGTAATTCTCAAGATTAACTTAAAATAAATAGAAACATACTTCTTTATGTTTAAATCTTCCAAACATTTCTACAAATAGAGATATGAACAATGTCATTTTTCGTAGTTGATGAGTTCTACTTTCCGAAATTCTCAGTGCTAATTAAATTAAAATGGAAATTATTGAGGATTTCAGCGACCTCCAAATAATATTTTAATATATTGTCATTTTTCTGGAGAACTGATCTAACTTATAGAAACTAGAAGGCCAAGACATCCCACCCTGCGCCTTCAAGAATATCGCACCTACAGATCTGAAGTCCAGCACATTCTCGTAGGACGTCCGGGGAAGATAGTCATATGCAAGCTGCTGGGAATCTGTCTTTCTGTACTTTTCTTTCCGCCAACTTTTCTCCTCTCTATGAGGTATAAAAAGTAAAGCCACATGAATATGCTGAGCTATAAAAGGCTCAAATCAACAACTTCTGACATTGCCAGTTCTGCAGATAGCCCACTACTATTATGGACTATTGGACTATATTGGATTATTTTGCTGGATTCATTCCCTACAATATCTCTGAAAGATGATGAAGGGATCAATACTTTACTATCATGAGTAATTTGTGGTGTGTAAGAGCCAAGGATGTAAAAAGAAATATCCAGGCCCATGCTACAGCATTATGAGAGTCTCCACATGTCACAGAAGAAGCTGCGTCATCAAGGCTTTTGTAGCGTGAAGGCCTTTGTTCTGCTTCATGAGTTTATCGTGTACCAACAAAAGCAAAAGCCTCCTTTCAGTACCTGTTCATATTAGCAGACTATTTCACTCTTCAGTGTGCATCTATATTCATTTCTCTCTCTTTTCTATTTAATATTTCTTGTTCTCTTTATTGTCTCACTTCTTACCTTCAGCACTCTGAAACTGTTTTTCCATGTTTAATATTCTCTAAAAATATCTAAAGCCTGCTTTGGAATTGTCACTGTATCTTCTCTGACCACATTGTTATCACAATTTTTTATAAGAAAAAGCCATAGAAAATATGAGTTTTGTAAATCTATTTAAAATATTTGAATCCAATTGGATATTCACTACTAGATTGGCATTCATTGTTCTTTATAGTTAACTTTTCTTAGTCAAGTTATGCTTTCTTAATGAAAAGCAGAACTATTCCTGCTAGCAAAATAGAGGGCCATGGATGTTTCAGTGGGAATAAAAAGATGAAATAGTCATACCAGTCTCCCCTAGCTAACTTTTATCCATCTGTAAGATTTTGGATTATATATCATCTCCTCAGAAAAGCCTTCCTTGGATTCATCATTAGGGGTTTGATATTTCAATTATACCCTTCAATCACCTTAGGATCCCTTTAGTTTTTGTCTAAAAATTTTTGTTTTATATCATTATCCTGCTGGGTTCTAAACTGGATTAGTAACTAAGAACAGAGAACATATCTACATTTTCTAACTTTATATTTTGGATTTAGAATATTGTTTAAGGGGCCAGGAAGACAGCTCAGTAGAATAAGTCCTTCTCTGGCAAGCACAAGGGTCTGAGTTCAATCCCCAGTTCTGCAAAGGGGGGGGAGAGAGAGAGAGAGAGAGAGAGAGAGAGAGAGAGAGAGAGAGAGAGAGAGAG
>NDGN011518234.1:13210-25672 GCA_002564285.1 Tympanoctomys barrerae | reverse complement strand
GCAATTAACCACTAGGAAGAATGTATGCAATGTTTGAATTATTGAAACTGTCCTACCAATTTGAAAAAAAAATCTAAATTTCCCCCCCCCAAAAAAAGAAAAAAAAATTTACTGTATGAGTCATCTAAAGTTCCTGAAATTTTCCATAGCATGAGTCAAATATTGTGTTCATTGCTGTAACCTTCCAAAAGCATTTGTGTCCAGCTACAGTGGCCGGGCCAAGGTATTCTGTCTCCCCACAGTACTCTTAAATTTTGTAGGTGCATTTCTGTTATCTTCCTCACTAGAATCTAAGCTTTAAGCAGTCTTTGTCCAACATTGTATTTTCATTATTTAATTCAGTGTGAAGTATAGGAGTAGGAACTCAACAGACATGGCATGAATTGTGATTTTTGACACCTTAGCTCATATTTCATATTATCTTGGTTTGCATGGATTCTTTGTTTCAAGTCTTTAAAACCTAATTGTCCAACTCAAAACTAAAGCAAGCTAAGCAACACCACTCACTATCCTTTGTCATCTGAATAAGATTTATGAAGAGGATACTGCTCGGTTATTTTCTCTGCTCATGGAGGAGAAGGCAAAAGCCAAGTGCTCAAGCTGAAGTGAGGAAAGAAGGTTCTCAACAAGTGCTGGTTTGGTATTTATCATTGTAAATGTGTCTCAGCATAAAGCATGGCTCAAACTAGGTGCTTAGTACTTGTTGAACGAGGTATACTCAATGACCATTCAGGAAATAAAACAATAGGATGTGGAGTCTACAGGATACAGAAGTGTGATAGGGCATTATTGCTTTGTCATAAGAATATGTTAAATAGGAAAGGGAAGCAGGCCCTTAGGATTAGTGCTCAATACCCCAGCTCACTATCTGCCTGTGTCTCAATCAGAGGAGATATGCAAAGCTTTGGAGTCCTGAGCACTGATTTTTCTGACATATGTTTTTTCCTTTGAGCTAGCAGATAACTTAGTATAAGTTTAGAATGTAGCATATTCTTTGTTGGGAACAGCAATTTCATACCTGAAGAATTTCTCAGTAATCAGGACAAGTAAGCCAGAACTCCTTGGGTACAAGGAGAGCCAGCCTACAAGTAAAGTGTACCACAGGCAGTTAAAACTTCCTATACATAAACAACCAGAAGTTTACTAAATGTAAATAGTAACCAAGTGCTTTTGGTGCATACTCAGGTTTTCTTCACTGAAAAGTTGTCAATGGTTATCTCATTTCTATTAGAAATGTTAGGTCTATCATGAATCATCACACAGTTGACTTTGAGTTTCCTGAGACTAAATGTAGGTAGGTACTTTACTGGCTATAGAGCAACAGGGCCTCCTGCTGCGGTGTAGAGCCATGGCATGGATGCTCTCTGATTAGCTTGTTAACTGACTTGCAGGTGCATGCTTGCTTCTGAATCAGAAGTAGTAATTGAGGGGCCAGGGAGATAGCTCAGTAGAGTAAGTGCTTGCCTGGCAAGCACGAGGGCCTGAGTTCAATCCCCAGTTCCGGAAAAAAAAAAAGTAGTAATTGCTTATGGTAGCATCTGTGTGTGTATTTGAAGAAGTGAAAAGAGATAGAGCAGAGAGAGAAACAGTCCACCCCAACAACACCAACTCAATTCTCTCCTCTGTTGTATGGGTGCCTATTCGTTATTTCTAGAATTTTCTGATTGAAAATAATTCATGAAATCAAATTATTAATTTCAAAATCTTTATTATGTGATTCCTAAGTTTCCTGAGAGATTCCATTCAATCTATTTTTTTTTTATTTTTTATTTATGTATTTGGTACAGGATATTACTATGCAGCTCGGACTCTAGTGGTCCTCCTGTTTTTAGCTTCCCCAGCACTGGGATTACAGGCATGCCCCACCAGGCCTGGTCTCAGTGGCCAGCTCACTGTGACCCAGAGGCAGGGCCAGCGTGGCATGTGTGAACCCCCTGCGCTTGCCAAAGCAGGTGCTTAGTCCACGGAGCTATCCCACCAGCCCTTCAATCTGATTTTTAAGACAAGCAGAACAAGAGCTTGGACCTTCTTTGTCTATAAATCTGTAACGTACTTTCGTTATCTTACCCAAGGAAATTAAATTTCAGCCACACTCATGCTACATGTAAGATGCATCTCGTGGTCTTGTATTAACAGCAGGAGTCCCTTGCTGGTGAAGGGACTTTCCTCACTTTAAGTCAGAATGTACTTCAAAAGCACTACTGTTAACCTGTGTTTATTATTAATTGTAGGGTACAGTGGTGCTGGAATTATCGCCACACTGAATGATCCCCATTTTCCTTTTTGAGTCTGGCTGCCCGAGACTTTCAGCCTTCCCAAGGTTCTCTTCCATCCTGCCACAGTGACCTCTCTTCTTGGATGTATTGCTGAACTTATCCATGATCTGGACAGAATAAAGAATGTCAGTGGCTCCTGAGCCACCAGCGCTGTGAAGCTTGGATGCCTGGTAGAGGCAAGCGCTCCCTCTGTGTGCATCCTCAAAATAGTCTTAACTTCTCATTCCTGTTTGCTCTTCCATATCCAGTGAAGATCTGCTTGTCATGGTCCATGAAAAGCTTTTAGGAATTTTTATTGGAGCTGCACTGACTGAGAGATTAATTGGGGAAGAACTGACAATATCATCCTTTTATTCCTGACAGTTGTATATACAAATAGCGTCATCTCATTCTATTCAATTCTACTAAAAATAGATTTGCCAGTTTTAGCAAATCCTTTTTTAAATATCCATTGATCATCCTTTTCACTCCATTTTGTGTTTTCATAAGGCTAGTTGTATTCATATATTTTCTAGTGTTAAACTGTCATACTGGGAAAAGATCAAATTGCTAAAGGTAAATTTCTCTATAGTTGCTGTTCTTAATTTTTAATTTTAATTTTATCTATCTTCATGAGTCTCATCTTATCTTGATCTGTTTTGAGTATCAAAATCAAGGTTGTGAGGTTTCCTGTGGGGGCATTTGGCTCTTTGTGCCCTGTGAGGAGAGAAGAAGCTCCAGGGCTGGGTGGAATGAGGAGTGAGAAAAAAGGGAAGGGGCAGGGGAGAGGGACCAGGGGCAGCTTAGGGGCGGGGGGGCATCTTGCCAGTGTTGGAGTTTTGGCGAGAGTCTGAGGAAGATGGCACCTGTTGTTACAGGGAAATACGGAGTGCAGCCACCACCTCCACCTAAACGACTCACTAGGGAAGCTATGCAAAGTTATTTAGAAGGATGAGGTGATCAAACAGTACTTACTCTTCATGTAAAAGTTGCACAGAAGTCATATGGAAATGAAAAAAAAGAGGGGGGAGTTTTCCCTCCACCTTGTATATATATCTTATGGGCAGTTGATGGAAGAGGAAGAAAAAAAGGACAAATGGAACGTGAAGGATCTTCTGAGCAAGTCTCACCATGTGTGTTTGTTAGAATAGGAAATAGTGACCAAGAAATGCAGCAGCTGAACTTGGAAGGAAGAGTTATTACACAGCCAAGACACTGTACATTTCTGATTCTGATTAGAGGAAACATTTCGTATGGTGTGTAAAAATGGCCTATGGCTACAGTGAGGACATTGGTGTGTTCCTCAGAAGCAGATCAAAGTCATCTCCAAACCTTCCATTGAAAAATTCCACTTGTGCATTGCCTCAGGGATGGAGGTGATTTTGTTTAATTGGCTTTGATCCCAGACTGTACCAGATACTTGCATGTAGAAGGAGGTAATTTCCATGCCAGTTCACAGCAGTGGGGCGTATTCTACATTCATCTCTTGGATGGTGATGAATCAGAAGGAGCAGAATTCTCAGTCCAAGATGGTTACTTCCATTGTGGACAGTCAAACTTGTGTGTTCAGTTGCTGGCATGGTACTCCCGAGACAGATAATTAGGAAAGTTTATAAGCAGACAGCATTATTGGATGCAGATGATCTGATGTCACAACTACATAAATGTGCATTTTACCATAAGGATAAATGTAGTCGTGTCTTTCTCAAGAAAAAGTAATCCAATTTTAGGCCACTCCATGCCCAAAGGTTGGAGATGGGTCTGGCAGCCAGTTCAGGTTCCAGAATCAAATAAAGAGAAGATAAATGACAGAGCTTTATGGCCAATCATTAGCACAGATAAAGTAGAGTATACATTTTATGAAGGAATGGGCCCTGTCCTGGCCCCAGTGACCTCTGTACCTGTCATAGAAAGTCTTCAATGGAATGTCAGAGGATGTAGCAATGCTTGAATTTATGGGACAGAATTTCACTTTAAATTTATGAATATAGTTTGGGGACATGGAAGCTGACACTACGTATAGATGTGGAGAGAACATGCTCTGTGTTGTCCCAGATATTTCTGCATTCCAAGAAGTTTGGAGATGGGTCCGGCAGCCAGTCCAGGTTCCAGTAACTTTGGCCTGAAATGATGGAATCATTTATTCCACCAGCCTTACCTTTAGCTACACACCAGAACCAGGGCCAAGGCCACACCACAGTGCCACGGGAGCAATCCTTTGAGCCCATTCAAGCCAAGTGCCCTCCAATGAGTCAAACACAAACAGCAAGAGAAGTTACACAAACTCCAGCACAAATTCAACCAGTGTCACATCATCTACAGCAACTATGGTGTCCTAACCATTGTCTTTTTGCTAAAACTTAAAACTGACCTTAGTGCAGCAAAAAGTTGTCAGCAAAGGAAAGAAAAAATGAGCAATCATTTGTGGTTTCTTGGGAAAACTTTTCATACCAAGTGATTCTGTTCAGAATCCCCGTTACCTGCAAGCCTGATTCAAGATGCAGAAGCCATGGCAAAACAAACAAAAGGGGTCAAAATGTACAAAGTGTTGGAGATTGAGTTTTTTCAGCTGTTTCATCGTTGTTTGGTTTGTTTTTGTTTGGCTTTGTTTAAATGGGCAAGAAATGGCTATGTGGCTCGTATAAAGTTGAGCAAACTAGAAGACACAAATCTAACAGGTTTTATGGATCAAGGAAGTTGTATAAGCTTTGTTAGTAAGAGCTACACTTCCACCATACATTTTTTTTTATATCACACGTATATAGTACATATTATTATCAAATAGTTTCAGGTTCCAAGCTAGGCTGTGCTGGTTGAATAAATTCCTGGACCTATCCAGGTTCTTTTGGTCTAAGACAGAAGTTTTTTTTAAAGCTGCAGTTTTACTACTTTTTGTGAGTTAAAATTGTTCGGATTTCAGCAAGTCAAATCTTGTAACAGCCTGCATGTGTTTTTTTTTTTTTTTTAAGATGATATGAAGTCTGTACAAAACTTTCATGACAATGCCTCTGCCTTGCCTGCAATACATGCAGTGTGTGTCAACTTAATTTCCTTCTTTAGTCACTGTTGGCAGTTATTTGTGTTTTCCTTTTTAAAAAAATAATGCATGTATAGTGGTGACCCAAGAAGATCTGACATTCACCTGTAATTCACTGTGCAGCTATTAATGAGTTAATGGCACAGAATATGTTGATACTGAAGTTTCCTTTTCCACAGACATAATTCATCTGTGTGTTCCAGGGTTTGTTCAGTTTTCCCTTCCTTTTTTTCCCCCTTCCTTGTAATATTGTATATAACTTGGATTATGTGTAAGCTAAACTTTTCTCTTTTTTTTGAACTTGGAATTCTCCCAGGAATTTTGTTGAACAAGATTTTTTTGCATTGTTAGAAAATATTTTTAAAAAATCATGAGAAGTATTTGCTACCAAATAGTATATGATGCCCTTCTGGTAGAATGAGGAAGATCTCAGTAAAATATGTTGTATTATTGTTACATTTCTTTCCTCCCTCCCTAATTCCCTTTCTTTCTTTCTCTCTTTCTCTTTTTCTTTTTTTCTTCTCTTTGGCCTTGGCCAGACCATCATTATAATCTTAAAACTTAAGTTGCTTTTATCAGATGGTCAACTAGAATAGCTGGAAGATAGTATCTTAGGAACAGATGGTTGGAAGTTTATAAAGGTCCAAATGTAACTTATATTTCCAGTTTTCTTTATACATATATATATGTGTGTGTATATATATATATATATATATATATATATATATATATTTAGTACAGGGTCTCACTGCACAGATCTGACTCATAGTGATCCTCCTGCTTTTCAGCCTCCCAAGTACTAGGATTACAGGTATGCGCCACCCCGGCCCCTGCATCTGCCTAAGCAGGCGCTTTAATCCACCAAACTATCTGGCTGGCCCAGTATCTCTAGTTTTCTTCTGCCTTTTTTATTCTCTCATCCTCAGTATGCAGTGTGTCCACAAATGTCCCCAACTTAGAAAGTGAGTCTTGCCCTTTCAGTTAAGACCTGACTGCCCTGGGGTTGTGCATGGCCTCATGTGATGATCTTGCCACTGTTGTTCTGTTCCCACACTGTATGACATTTGTGTTCAGTTCCTTAGAAACCGCAGCAAACTCATTGGGCGACACCAGTGCAGTAGCTGTGGAACCATACAGGACAAAGTCTAGGGATACAATCATCCTTCTTAGAGTAAACCCCACCTCTAGGTTGTGGTAGGCTTTTGCCGTCCCATAAAACAGGAGCCACAAGTAGTGTGCCAGGTGTCTTGCTCATGTCCTGGGGTGTTTTAAGTTTCCTTTAACAGACTTTAAAAATCATTTATTATGGGAATCTTTTTCAGCTTTGCTGTCTTCGTCACTCCTTCATTTAAACTATGCCACTGTAAATTCTATTCCTTACAGCTTTAAATTGCCTTTTCCTCAGTTTTCAAGGGGAAGTCATTGGTAAAACATGTGAGGTGGTTAAGTCAAAGTTACCGGTTTTCTCCTGCTGCAAGCTTTTTAATCACCCTAGGATGCTCTGTACTAGAAATAGCCTTTTCTCTTCAAATCCACCCTAGGGAACCCGGGGAATCGAATCCTGCCTCAGCCATACCCCTGCCTCAGTAATCAGGGCTTTGTGGTCTTTTCTTTCTTTCCTTTTCTTTTCTTTTCTTTCTTTCTTTCTTTCTTTTTTTTTTTTTTTTCCAATACCAGGGATTGAACTCAGGACCTTGCTCTTTCCAGGCAAGTGCTTATTCTACTGAGCTATCTCCCCAGCCCTGCCTTATCTTTCTTTGTTGGAACTGCTCACTGGCTGCTACTGGCAGACTTGCTTATTTGAATAGTACTTATTCTTTCTGTTGAGTCACAAAAGTGGTCATTACACAGTGCTTTTGGTTGAGCATGAAGATGTTCTCAGTGCTGCTTGATTTTTTTTTTTTGCTTGTTTTTTGTTAAATGGGCCACAAGTTTTCTCCATTTCTTGATTTAGTATTTAGTGAAGTCATATTAAATTAACTAATGACGGATAAGATGCTTTTTGAAGAACAGACTATTCCTTACTCAGTTTTTAGGTCAAAATAAACTGTCAGGTTCATGGTTTTATTTTTTTTTAAAT
Organism: Tympanoctomys barrerae; assembly: GCA_002564285.1. Taxonomy (NCBI): domain Eukaryota; kingdom Metazoa; phylum Chordata; class Mammalia; order Rodentia; family Octodontidae; genus Tympanoctomys; species Tympanoctomys barrerae. Next base: position 18,300 of record NDGN011518234.1, on the reverse strand, counting down.
CAAGTTTATCTAGCACCATTAACTGGAAAAATATGTTTTTTATTCTCTAGAACTGCTTTTATAAGATAAAGAGCATGTGGGGGTGGTAGTGTTGGGGATTGAACCCAGAGATCACTGCCAGCCATCTGTATTCTAAAACAGGATCTCACTAAGTTAGTATTACTCAGGCTGGACTTGAATATGTGGTGCTCCTGCCTCAGCCTCAAGAGTGGCTAGGATAACAAGGATTTGCTTCCATGGGGCATTATCTTTCTAGAGTGCTTGACACCCTGACCTGTTCAACCATCTGCTATCTTTGGAGTTGGGAGAATAGTAGTTAGATTGTAAGGTACTTACTAAGTTTCCTTGGAGATTGCTAATATATTCTAATTTTCTGTTGCTCCATTACTATTGTTTAAATTATTTTTCTTGTGCATTATCTAGAATGGGTTGACTTTTTATTTCTTTACTAGGATAGTGATTAAGAAAACTTTTTAAAAGGCTAGGCTGCTAACTGACTCTGAAAAGCACTGCACATTCCTTTTGACCCTATAGCAATTTGTGTTTTCACCTAATATTCATGTTGCGTGAAGCATATTTTCTCAATTTATTGCCTCCAACAATTGAATCACCTAACCTTACTGGGATAATGAGATAAATGAGAGACTGCCTGGGAGTTTTTCTTAATAGATCAGGTTAGCCTGGCAGTTTATTTTTCACAAAGACTTGCAACAATCAGCAGGATGCCTGCAAGTTGTGGTGGTTCATGGATTTTCAAATGTAAAGATATTTATAGAATTTATACTCCTATCACTGAAGTTCTTTTTTAATATTTTATTATTTTTATTATGTATTGATACAGGGTCTCACTATGCAGCTTGGACTTGTAATGATGCTCCTATTTTTAGCCTCCCCAGTGCTGGGATTACAGGCATGCACCACCACACTTAGACTTGGTCACCAGCTCAGTGCATCTGGGGTAGAGGCTGGCATGACATGTGGTGCTGGGGATGGAACTCAGCCCCTGCGCTTGCCTAAGCAGGCACTTAGTCTGCTGAGCTATCTCAACGGCCATCACTGAAGTTCTTGAAGGATTTGACTGTAAAAGCCAACAGGAATATTTTTCAAGATTAAGTTTTAGAAATACAACCATACAAAATATACAATAGAATGAGAAATTGGGTAAAATTTTAAGGGTTTTTTTTCCAGTACCAGGGATTGAACTCAGGACCCTGCACTTGCCAAGCAAGTGCTTATTCTACTGAGCTATCTCCCCAGCCCCTGGGCAAGATGTTAAAATATGTCTGCTGTCCTTGAAGTACATTATAGAACAATTGAATCAGGTCAAACTGTAACCCAAGCATCAATGCCAGCCACAGTTTACTTTTACAAATAAAGTTTTATTGGACCACTGCCATGCTCCTTCATTTACCTCTTTTGTATGGCTACTCTTGTGTTACAAAGGTGGAGCCAAGTGGAGATTAGCTCCTAGAGCTGGAAATGATTCTCTTGGGGTGCATTAGATACTGTGAAAAGGGAATGAGCCTGTTCAAAAGGAAGGAATTAATGAGATTAGAAGGTCAGGAGAGGAAGTCTGGGAAACAGATATACCTATATGTATAAGCAGGATGGTTTGGATAATTGTTCTGTGGATTTCTGCTGGTCTATGGAAAGGAACAGCTAATGCTTACTTTTTTTTTAAATTTCTTTGCTTGTCTTCTTTGTTTTCTTGTTTCTCTCTTCTTAATTTCTTTTTCCAATTTTGTGGGTATATATCTGGTAATCTAAACAACTAGTCTGAAGACAACATAAGCAATACAACAAACACTGTCAGATTCATATTTTGTTTGGTAAAGTTCTATATAATTTCTTTTATATCGATATTCTGTATTCTCTTTAAAAAATTAGAATCTAAGAAAGAAATAGTTTTGTGCCCCTTTAAATAACACTTTCTGTTATAAAGACGCATAACCAGGGATGTGTCACAATAGAATATTTCTATTGTTGCCATATATTAATTTTAATTTTGAGTTTTATTACATAAGTAATTAACTGGAAAAATCACAAAGATACAATATTGCATTTTTAGCATTTATCAAGAGTTTATAAAAAAGAATCAAAATGATTAATATCAACTGGTTTTTGGTATACAAAATCTAAAAGAACAACAGAAGTAAATTCCTAAATAAATTACAATGAAAATAGCAATAGCACTCTACCAAAAAAATAATCTTTACTTCAATTATCACACCGAAGGCATTCTTCACACATGACAATAGCACATTCCATACATGTGTATCACTTATACAGACAGCACACGTATTTTGCTTCCTGGCTATTTGTAGAACTTACTCGACATATGGCTGGTCTTGCTGTTTTGTTAGGAGGTTCTTACTATATTATGCAATGTGTAGTTAACTGGAACATACAATATTGATCAAATAAAGTATTAAATTCTTAATAAAGATTGCATGTTTAAAGTAAACATTTTCACATTAGCTGTTTACTTGCCCACAAAACGTAAGAGTTAACATCAGAAATATCTTATGTGAAGTACAATGAAAATACAATAGAACTCTACAAGAAAAATAATCTTGGCTTTAATAGTCACACTCAAGGCAGTCTTTACACATGAAAGTTGCATTTTCCTACACAAGTGACTCTTACACAGACAGCACGTGTTTTTTCCCTGACTTTTCTTAGAGGGCACAGTTGAGATCTTCTTGGCTTTCCTGTTGCTGTAGTCATAGGTCTTTGGGGGTGCCGTACCTGCTTGTTCACCTGTCAGCAGTCCACAAAATTTTGTGTAGTTTTTCCTCTGCTTTAAGTGATCTTTTATGAGTTCAAGTTTCAATCATCCAAAACAATTTCTTGGTGGTATTTTTCACTTTTTTTTTTCCATTTGTGGTACCAGAGATCAAACTCAGGACCTTGAACTTGCCAGGCAAGCATTTATTCCACCGAGCTATCTCTTCAGCCCTGCTATTTTCTCAATAAACAATCAAACTGTCCAACTTCTTACGCCACATGTTCACACATGTTTAGGATTCAGTAAAACACAACTATTGGCCAATGCTTTGTATTTCAAGTGACATCATATTGCTACATGGCTCAGCAACAACACCTACTCTGCTTTTGCTTTTGTTTTTACTATAGAAAGTTTTCATCTCAGGCTTCCATTTTATAGAGGTTTCTCTATCATTTCCATCATGGTACAATGTTGATATCAGCAGTACCAATTTGTTTTTGTTTTCCATATACAAAGCCAGTATAAATCTTTCTGAAATCCATAGATTGTAGTATACAATTCTCTATTTTGAAATTGCAACATTTTGTTTGGAATTTCTGCTTTGCTTCTGTGTACATTCCTGTGCTGGTCAATTTGTGTTTCGTAACCAAATGTAACATCAATGAAAAACTGGTAAGCCATTGTTCAATCTCATATTCCAATTAGTTTGGAAAATGGGAGCAACAAATCTGTTCACAACATCATTCAGTTTATTGCTATAGAAATATGGACCTGAGGGCTGAGTTTCAAGATAAATTTCTAAATTGAAAAGATAATTCTTTGCATCTACAAGGACATAAATTTTTATGCCATATTTTGATCCATTACTCTTCCATATGTCTTTTACATTCTTGTGATCCTCATGAGAAATCCCTGCTAAGTACAGCAGACCTATGAATGCTTTCAGTTTAGATCGTTAAGTATTGTAACAAATACATTCATAAGTATGGCTATTGGTGCATACGGAACATTTTACTTGTATCTCAGCCTTCATGTATTTCACAGCATCTTGTAGCATTTTGTCTGCGACAATATCCAACATTGAATGGCAGTTCTGGTATTCTAACCAATGGGTTTCATTTCTGCAAAGATTCTCCCTCTACTTTTCAGACCTAGTTCTAACATTGGATCATACTTTTTGGTTATGTGACCATTTTTCAACTTTCTGATTAGTCAAATATGTGCTCACATTGCTGTTTTCTTAATCATCTGCATCAAGGAGGCCTGCATTCCTTCTGCATCAGTTGCTTCTTGCTCCAGTTCACTGTCACAGGAACTTTGCCTCACATGGACCTCATGAAAGTTGTCATTCTCGCCATCCTCCCCAACCCCCGCCTCTCTTCTGTTATGAAAACAGGGATTTTAGCACAGGTCATCATCATCATCCATGCTTGAGAAATAGGGTTCACTTTTGACCTCCAATACTTGCAAGTCTGGTTTTTCATATGCCATTATTCTGAATTGTGCCACTTCAACCAGCAAAATCTAAAGAAAACTTTTATAAAAACAAATCCTAGAGGAGTGTGGGTGTGTTCTATCCTCTGTGATACTCAGATAAACATACGCAAACACTGTTCCATGGCGCAGCATGTGGTTGTAAATCCTGTTTTGATGTTTTTGCACATGGGCATACACCTCGTCATTCATTGTACCAAGTGGGTAAACACAAAGATTGCTTCCTATGTTCCTCAGGGAAATATACTGAGACAGCTAGATACTATCAACCTAAAATAAAACATACAATAGAAAAGTAAGGGGTGAGTTTGTGGGATCCGTGTTAAGCTCAATGGAGTTTGAATCAGTAGCTGTGTTATGAATCAAGAGAATCAGAGAATAGTTTGTTCTAGGACAAGTGTTCTTAGACCAGGGTTTGTAGATGGTTCTCTAGAGATTTATCTTTCCAGAAAATGACTTGTATTGTTTTTTGTACGCATGCATGTCACTAGGAGGAGTGACCCATGGGTTTCATCAGATTTTTTTTTTTTTGAGACAGGGTCTCACTGTACAGTTTAAGCTGGCCTTGAACTCATTTTTATAGCCCAGGATGGTCTCAAACTCATGGTGATTCTCCTGCCTTAGCCTCCTGAGTGCTGGGATCACAGTCATATGCCACCATGCCCAGCCTAATCAGATTTTTGAGGGGTCTTGTAACTAGTTAAGAACTAGTGCAGTCGGCTAATGGAGTAGAAGGAAAGGCAGTTCCCGAGGAGGGAGGTAGGAGGAAAGAAGGAGGTAAAGGAGAGAGGAAGGAAGGAAGGAAGGAAGGGAGGGAGGGAGAGAGAGAGAGAGAAAGAGAGAGAGAGAGAGAGAGAGAGAGAGAGAG
>NDGN011518231.1:0-10750 GCA_002564285.1 Tympanoctomys barrerae | reverse complement strand
AGAAGGAGAAGGAGAAGGAGAAGGAGAAGGAGAAGGAGAAGGAGAAGGAGAAGAAGAAAGAAAACAAAACAAATCCTTAATAATCAACACTAAATTTGTTCACGCTATGGATGATGACTGATTAATTAATTAATCAAGTAGTATTGTTTTTCTACATTTCATTATGGCTTGTTTTTATGTTTTTTAAAATTTGTAAATTGTGGGGATCTCTTTCCACATCCAAAGAGCTGCTTTAGCAGTTAATTTTGTGCTTATAGTTTTGTTTGTTTCATTTTTAAGTGTATTTGGCAGCTCAGACTCATAGTGATCCTCCTGATTTCAGCCTCCCTAGTGCTGGGATTATAGGCGTGTGCCACCACACCGACTCGGTGGCCAGTTCCGCGTGCCCAGGGGCTGGGCCAGCGAGGAATGTGGTGCTGGGGATTGACCTCCAGTTCCTGCACTTGCCTAAGCAGGTGCTTAGTCTGCTGAGCTATCTTGTTGACTCTGTGCTCATAGTTTTTCAAATTTCCTCTTTTCTCCCTACCTTCCACCCTTCCTTCCCTCCTCTTTCTCCCCTTTCATGTTAGGTTCTCATGCTTGCTAGGCAAATAGTCTTCCAGTGGGACACTTTGGCCTCTGTGTCCTTTTTAGAAAGGGGGCTCCCCTAGTCCCAAACCTGGATGCTAGGTTAAAATCACCCCTCAGCCACAGCGATACTCTGCCAGCACCTGTGAAGTTCACCAGTCCTCCAAGGAGGCTCTGGCATCTCCAGGGGAAAACTGGGCAGGTGCCCTCCTAAGAGGCAGTGAGAACAGGACACCTCCTGCAGCCTGCAGTGGGCAGGATCTGTTCACCCTTTGAGATGTGCTGCTGCTTTCCTCAGCCCCACCCACACTTGAATTTGCTGATGGGATTTCCTCAGAAATCCCAGTCCAATGGGCATTCCTGAACCCCATCCCCAAACCCAGGGCCTCTTGAGGGTGAGGCCAGCACTTTGCCATAATTTGCATCCCCAGTCCTCAAAGGTAGCTGGTGCCGTCTTACTGTGAGGATGCAGACAGGAGCAGAACTTCATGCAGGACTGCTGCACACGCAGCCTTCCCTGCCTCCGACTCTCCTGTGTGGACAATGCAGGCCAGCACTGAAGGAGGAGGCCCAGTTGGAGCCTCCCTTATCCTCTGTGATCCCAGGCCACCCAGACACTTTTGTTCTGACCCCCAAGGAGTCTGGCAGCTTAGAGATTGGCTGTCCTCCATGAATTTGTCTCCTTTGTGGGTTCCACTTCTCCACCTGGTGTCTGGACTGCAAACTACAGGAGATGACACCACAGAGATTGCAGCAGTGGCAGTGTGGCTCCAGGAAGCTGCCTTCCTGTGGCTCCTCCTGCAGCCACCAAGGCTCTACCTGATCACTTTCCTGGGCACAGCTTCTCTGAGGCTGGGCTTCAGGCTCTGTGGAGGGAGGAAGATGACGTGCCCACCAGTGTCACAATTGAAGAAAATCATCCCACTGAGAGAGAGACAGTACCATCTCCTTTGGGATCTTAAAGGGCAGAGAGGGGGAGATAAATAGTCACAGGTCTAGGAGCATCCTGACACAGGCCTCAGAGCCTGGTGGCCTATGCTGGGGTTGGCCTCAGAGTTACCTACATGTGACCACAGGTACATCCGATCATGTCCTGTGCACATGAAGAAGCTGTGTACAGTACACACACACAATAGGCAAGTGTAGTGGGGACAATGACATGCCTGGACCATGTCCTGTCTCAGTCTATGTGTCCAGGTCCTAAACCCCAGCATGCCATCCTGTGATTAGGCTTGAAGACAGGCTCTCCAAAGAAATGGTTAGTCACAGTGAGGCTATGTGGTTGGGTCCTTGGCCAACATGACTGTGTCTGCCTAGGAGATCAGAACAAGGGCATGTCCAGGAGATGACTGTGTGAGGGCACATGAAAAAGACCACTGACAGGACAGGGAGAGGGGTTGCACTGCAGAAGATCCCCACAGTCCCAACACCTTACCTCAGAAAGCTGTCTTACACAATAACAAGATAATAAGTCTCCGGTTGTTCAAGTTGTTGTCCATGGGGGTTGGCTAGGGTAGACTAAGCAGACTATAGCAAAAAGGACAGCAACTTTACTGCATCAGCTCTGTCTTCCAGCTCTGTCACCTGGCTGTAACACACTGGGTGCTGGTGGTTGCATGCGGGGACACTGTAGCTAGGACAGCAGGCCAGATCACCGGATGCCTGGTCCTGCCCAGCTCCTCTGGAGGCACCCAGCAACCTCTGGTCAGTCCGGTGCTGCCCACCAGCCCCAATCCTGCTTGGGTTTTCAGCCTGTTGTCTTCCCTCCTCCACAAGATCCTCATCATGGATCAGGAAAGGAAATATGTAGCTAGGAGCTTTATGCTTATTATTTTTTATGCTTGAGAATTAAACTCAGGGCTTTGTACAGGTAGTCACTTTTAAAGAAACTCTGGGGGTAGGGCCTAGAGTTGGAGGATTTGGAGACTGGAGGGGAAAGGTTAAGACTTGTTTGTGGTAATGGGCTAGGGAAAGCAAGGTTGCTATAGCAACAAGGAATGAGCCACCTGTGGACAGAGCCAGAAGCAAAAGCTGGACCCAGGAGAAAGAAGCCTGGGGGGCAGGGTGAGGACAAGCTTCAGGGGCATCACAGCCCACGACTGCTCTAGACACCTGGGTCTTCTGTTAGAGTCAGGAGGAGCGACGCTCCGGTCAGCTGTTAAATGCAGTCAGGAGTTGGTTGGGAACAACAAGCAAGGGGCATGGCGGTCTGCTTTTTGCCTCTCTACAAACGCCATCAAACATAGCACCTTTCCCCACTGTTCTTCAAAACAGCCATGAGCGGTGAATTGGAATTAATATTTGAGGTGGAAATGTGTTAGGTCTTCCTGCTGTAGCACAGAGGAGCACAGCTTCTGGCTGGCTGCCATCTCCTTCTCCTCCCTGTGACGCTGGCTCGAACTGGAAGGTGTCCTGTGAGATCAAAGCACACCGGGGACTCAAAGCACCTGGGACCCAGTCTTCCCTCTCCCCAAGGACACAGCAATAGACTCATATTTAAAGATTTGGAATATTTGGAAAAGAAATCAATCACTCGACAATCTTTATTTGAATATAATGGAGCAAAAAATGCTCTTTTATTAATCTGATTGACATTAAATATCTCTGCAGCTGTTACATGAATGTTAGTTGCCTGCATATAAATGGATACACACATCCACACGTGATAGATTGATGCTGTACACGAGCCATCCCACGTGGAGCATGCCCTTTCACGAGGATACACATGGCTGCCTCGGGATACTTGTGAAAACACTCTTGGCCCAACATTTTGGCAATCAGAATCAGACACGGAGGCGCATACCAGAAAGGTGAGTTCACAGAAGATCAGCTGTACTTAAGATGAAAACTCCAGAAACCCGAAAAGGAATTTACTGAGTTCCACACATGCAGCACATATACACAGTACAGGGGAGCTAGCAGGGAACACATAGAGCAAGACAGCTTACACAGCGTGAAACACAGGACAGAAAAGGACACCAGGCCGTACACCCAGGCAGGAAATCCAGTACAGGACCCCTGCCAAGATCTCATCACGAATGAGGGGGGTGTGAAGGTTTCGCGCGTCTCCCAAGCCGATGCACACCTGTAACTCTTCTGGGACTTGGTTTACAGTATCTAGACATTCACAAAGGACATATGGTCCGTTCAGTGTGTTCCCGGCTCAGCGGGAGGATATACAACCACATTTTTATAAAGTACATGTCAAGAAAGAACATTTCTCTTTTAGCTGATTTAGATTCAGCATAATAAATATGTAGCGATGGCGGCGGTAGAGATGAAATGAAGCCAACCTGTCAAGTTCGCCAAGGCAGGGCCTGGTGAATGTCACAGCTGAGGAGTTTCCTTCTTGGATAAACTACTTGGGCCTCAGAGGGAGACACTTCGTAACTTAGAGCTGGTTTAATTTGCTTCGCACAGCATAACATAGCTAATTCAATGTTCATTCCTACTCCAGGAGTAGCAGCAAAAGAAGTCAGGACTCTCTGTCCCATGGATCCTGTCGAGGGTGCTGCGTGTGACTGCAGAGAGATCCCCTCTGTGTGTGGACAGGAGGCTGAATTGCTAAGGTCTTCCTTCCTTGGGTGGCAAGGCAGTGTTGAGTCATGAGCCACGAGTCAAGTGGCTTAATTCCACACAGCCTGGGTGTGTTCTGGGAAGGCTAGCAGCCTTCAGGGTCTTAGGTATGAGATCCTGGTAAATATTCAGTAACTTTGGGCAGGGCTGGGGAAGAAGGAATCTGGTCTCTGTGGTGTAACACTCCCTCCAGTTGGTGATCTCAAGCTATAAATGTGATGTCTCTGAACCTGGCTCTGGGTGTCACATGTATGGTGGTCACTGTGTTGTATAGTGTTTCTTCCTCACAGATATAGCATAAATATTATAGCCTCAAGGCATAGATAATAGCCAAAGATAACAGCTTAACAAAGTAGAAAGTGATATGTTTGGAGTATGTTTTAACTGCTGCTTTCAATAATGGCTGTTTGTTAATCAGCTCTGAAAAGTCATCCACCAAGTTAAAAAGCCTATCTGAGGTGGAACCAACGTCCTCTGGCTGTCTTCTCCTCCTAGCTGTGGCCAGATGTGGTTCTAAGTTCAGTGCTAATGAAGGACAGGCAGAGAGCAGGCACCTCTGTCCCCCAGCACCAAGTTGGGTCTGCTGCAGACCTGGAGAGATAGGTGCTACCTTCCCCCCATGGGTCAGGGAGTGCTGAGCACTGGGGTGGGGTGGGCATGTCCCACTCCTGGGGTGATGTTCTAGACTCCGATTCCCACCTTTCTGTGCACCTTCCAGGGTGCAGGCTTGGGAAGCAGGTGGACATCCAGCCGTGGGACAGGAGCTCTGTCAGATCCAGCCAGTCCATAGCTGATGTCTCCACACTCCTCCTGTTCCTGTGCTCTCCATCTGTGCCTTACAACAGGCAGAAGTGGGCACATTGCTTAGTCCCCAGTACCCTAGGAAAGCCTGGCCTTGTTTTTTGTATGGTGACAAGGTGACAAAATGGGGAAAAGAGGAGGAAGAACCCCACAGGAAAGGAAGAAAGAGTATATATAATGCCAGAGGATAGAGTGCAGAGCTGGTGGAGAGGGAAAGCAGTTAGGTCCCTGACACCTGCCTTCTCTTGGTTCTGGCCCCTTCCTGAGCCCAGACCCTGAAAGTCCTTTGCAGATTCAAGATACTTTGCAACCACCAAACATTGGCTCCAGACCGAAGCTTCTGTATGCCCTGGCATGGTGAGGACTGTCAGAACATTTTTCCAGGCCACTTTTTTGCTAGAGGTGGAGAAGGGAAAGCTGCTGTAGTCTGTCTTCAGAGACAGCTTGACTTGATCGGGACATCAGAACGGTAATACCAGGGAGGTGGGGACAGGGGTTGTCTGGGCTCTGGAAAGAAATCCTGGCCTATAGCTTTAGAACATTCCCCCCACGCTCCCTAGTTTGGGACCCTGAAAAGAACCTCAGAAGAAATGAGCAGGATTTTAAAACAAGCACCTCTAGAAAGATGGGGCTATCGCTGTTGCTCTTTTCCTTGAATACTATCTTAGTACAATTTCCTATTGTGATCTTTAAAGACATAGTATATTGTGGGTCTGTTTTTTCTCATTTTTCAACTACTAGTTAGTATCCTTCCAACAAAGGTCAGACAATCAAGGAGTCTTCTCTGTCAAAAGTAATCCCAATTACTATGTAGTTTCAAAGGCGAGAAAATATGCTTTATGAAGATGGGGTAAGGGGCTCAACAAGGAAGGGGGGATCTTCTTCCCTGCTCATTGAAAGCCTGCAAAGGGTTAATTATCTGCACACAGCTCAGCTCCTGGATACCTAGAACAGGGGAGGTGCTTCATAAATATCCAGCGAAAAAGCACATGAAAGCCAGCCAGCTTCTCCCCTAGCCTTCATCAGGGCCTTCATAAACCCATGAACTGAACTCTGCAAATGCAAAAGGCCAGAGTGGCTAAGCTGTCTGTAGGTGCTGTTTGGAAAGACGGCATCAGCCCTGGCACAGGCTCTGTGTCTGCTTGTGGACGGACCACTGACAAGGAAAGAAGTCACCTTGGAGAGGCGAGAATGGCACACAAAGAACGACCACTGCACTCCTCCGACAGATGCATCATGCCCAGAGCACAATTTATTTTTGTCTACATCACATGGGTTACAAGAGATGCTTTGCTCAAAATGCACTGCTTAGCAGGAACAAAAACTAATAAATGTAATCTCCGTGGTTCACTTTGGGGTACCTGACCGCGTAGACTTTGTTGTCCCAACATGACTGGTGTTTTTGTGGGTTTGGTAATCAGCCTCAGTTTAACACAAGCTGGAAATTAAAAAGAAACCTGGTATGCATCCAGTATGTCTCTGCATAACAATACACCGTTTTCCTCTGGGAAAGGCCGATATCAGACAGTCTTGGCCTCAGAGACCTCATGTATGTGCAGGTAAGGTGTCTCACTGAAGAAACAGATAAAGACTATTTCAATCTTAAACAGAAGAAGTTGGAGAGTATCATATTATGTCCTGGATTCACAGAAGAAACTGGAAGGTTTTCCCACTGGAATCTGGGAAACAACCCCAGGGGTTGGCATGGGTCAGCAGTGGCCTATTCTTGTCCTTGCGACTTTATCAGTGATGTCCCAGACTTTCTCTCCACCACATTTCTTTTCCCACCTCTCCTTGATTCCTTAAGATAGTCTGAAAAACAGTTAATGAGTTTTTGGTGCGAACCTGAACTCTGATTTGTAGATGAACCTGCATTTCCCAACTGAGGTAATATCGCGGAGAAGCTGAAGGCCACAGTTCAAGTACACAATGGAGTCTGAGGAGCTTTGGGCTTCAACCTTGGCCACAGCGCTGTGGTCAGGGGCTTTCTAGCTATAGAAACTTCTGCCAGAGTGAGTCCCTTCCCTGGATGGGCCATGGTCACTCAGATAAGGCTTGAGAGTGTGAGAAGCGGGTGGCATAAGCAACATCAGAACCACATTCTCTGGCCTGTTCCAGAAGATCTTCCCAAACAAGCTATCTTGCCCTCTTTATACATGTGCTTAGTTTTAAAAGTTTTCTGTGTATAAGCCAAACCAACTTAGTGCTGGTAAAGATGGGATTAGTAGTACAAGATAGAGAAGGGGAAACTATTTTCATAGCAATCCACTAAAACTTGAGGGGCAAAGGAACACTAATTCTTATCTCTATCAATGGAAAAACTGAGGACCAGAGATCCAATACCCCCACATTTTCCCAAGTAAGATCTGGGTTCTTTACTACCTCATGGCAGAGCTTGGGTGGGACTCATGGTCTTGTCTCTCTGGGTCGAGTCAGGCAGCAGAACTGACAACAAGTTGGTGCCCAAAGACCCAACATCTGGTATAAGGTGGTGTGGAATTCCTAATTTAGCGCAGCTGTTTGCTATCCTGAGATGATTCAGTGATAGCAACAGGACTTAGGAACATTCTGAATTGATTCTCAATAGCTCTGGGGAAATTTTAGTTCAAAAAAGATATGGAGATGGAGGAGCAAGTTGGGACTGTTTGCTAGGCTCTTGTTTTGACATTTTCATTTTCCTTCCATTATAGATGAAATGAGATAGTAGGTGCATGTCCCATGCCAGCGGCCAGTTACCCCCAGACAACTTCAAGTCTTTGTCTAACTTCTCATAGCTGTACCCTAATCCCCAGCTACACCACGGGTCTGCCCAGCAGGCTCACACCTTTGGAAGCAACAGGAACCCTCAAAATTGAGAGGTGAACCGTGTGAGGGAGGCAGGGAAAAGGATAGGAGGGAGAAAAGGCGGTGACCAAGAAGGTTTGTGACCACACACTGTCCAGAAGATTAAAAGAAATCCCTCTTGAGCCACCTGGGAGGCTTAGTTTAGGGAATAAGAAGGCTGAGAGTGACCCAGGGTGGGAGTCTATGAACCAGAGTGTCCAGATAAAAATGTCTCAGTATCTGTGTCCCACTGATTTACAGATGTTTTATGCATTTAGCATCTGCAATGGACAACAGACTTTTTGAAAACAAAGGACAGTCTAGTAAGCCAGGTTGACGTCCATGGACAGCCAGCAATAGTGACAGTCACGCACCTTGCTGCTTTTCTTTTGGACATTGGATGAGAGGTTCACTTTTTGCAATTGCTCTCATATGCCACTTAAGACCTGCTCACTCCCCAGTAGGTCTTTCTGTAAAGAAGAAAAATCCAGGGGTAGAGAAGCAGGGAAATAAGTCCACATGGACTGCTTTCCTGGGTCTCCCACAATAGGACAGGAGACAGAAGAGCGTGTGTGTGTGTGTTTTTTCTTTTCCTGCTTTGTTGATAGCTTTCAAAAGAAGTCATGTCCATTCTCTGCTGATTTTCCTTCTTCCTCTCATCCCTGCAGACTTTGGTTTGAGTTCTGTCCGTGACACACACCCACTTCCCCCAGACCCCTTCTTCCTGCCCAGCCCCACATTGGGCACCCCTCTGTGAGTTTGTTTGATTTATGGCTCCTGTTAGGGAAAGACACTTTTTAGTGCTGACTCAAGGGGGACCCTGAGGACAGGAGGGAGCCTGAGGGGCCCCAGGGAGTGAGGACATCTCTGATGAAAAGATGAGCAGGGACAAAAGCCTGCCCCTCCCCAGGCCTCCCTGTGACATCCTAGAAGATGTAATGAGGCTCCCCCTCCTGTAAGACAGGGAAAGTTGAAAAAAGAGCCTCTTTAAAATATGGGATTTGTTTCCTGGCTGCAAGTCTACAAGGAGGCTTCAGATTTCAAAGATGTGTAAAAGGGGTTTGGTGGAGGGTAGGGAGAGAAAGCCTAGTTGACAGCTGGCCTGTGGGAACATCCTGGGGACCTCTTGCTTCCCAGTCCAGGGAGGCTCCAGAGGTAAAGGGGAGCAGGCAGATGGTGCCAGGAGACACCCCGAGTCTACACAAGCCCCTCTGGAGTGCAGGGCAGCTCTGGGACCAGGTGCCAGCCCAGATAGAGCTTGGAGGGGATACTTGTTTCCAGGATGCCCGATAGGAAGGTGAATGTCAACTTTCACCAAAAGGGTGGTTTGAAATTTTTCCTTGGAAAGTAGGTACCAGGAGAGGTACTATTTGCATTTCTAGATAGCTATGGGCACGAGTGTCTTCCTAATTTGCAATTTATTACAATTACGATGTCCACTAATATTCTCTAGGCTAGAGAAATCAGGAAGGCAAATGTAGTTTTCATTTTTGGGGTGGTTCTGGGAATTGAACCCAGGGCCAGTGCACTAAGACAACTAAGTCACTCAGTTGCCCAAGCTGCCCTCTCTCTACCCTGTGATCCTCCTGCCTTACCCTTCCAGAGTGCTGGCATTACAAACCTGTCCCACCACACCTGGCTCAGAGGTGGTTTTAAGAAGTGACTCTCTTTCCTAGACGTGCTATCTGGCAGCATCCCTGGTGTCTGGGTTGCGGTGAGGACAGGGTAGATGGAGGCAAACTGGCCTCAAGACACCGTGAGCCACTGGCACCGCTATGGTGCTTTCCCTCTGTGGCTTTAGAAGTTCAGTTAGGCTTTCCATCAGAAACCTTGCTTCTGCTCACTGGGTTTCGTGGCTAACTGCTTGAGCCTTTGTTTTTCTTGTCAGCACAGTTACCTTCATTGCCTGCCTGCAAGGGCCCCACCCCAGCCTGTGTGTACCACATGGTTTGCTCTGAAGGCTCTGCTGTAACAGCAAAAATTGCTGGGTGTCCTTTTCTAAGTAAACAGGAAATATCCCTCTGTTAAAAAAAAAAAAAGAATCCTTCTCCTCAGCAGAACTGTAATAATATGCCAACATACATTTCCTGCTAAAGCTACACTCAGAGCAGGGTCTGTTTCTTTCAATAGTCTTTTTTTTTTTTTTTTTCTTAGTATCTGAACCTTCAGTGAACAGCCTCTCGAGGAAGCCTGGCCAATGAGCACATTTTAGCAATTCTTCCACCGCTAATCTGGGGGAAGCAGCATCGCAGGACAGATAACAATGCATGGAAAATAAACCAGCGCAAAACACATGGACAGGGAAGATGATGTGCATCTAAACGTCAAGTCACAGCAACAGGTTGTGTTCTGATATTTGACCACTTTTCTAGACATGAAAAATCCAAAGCCTTGAGTCTATCCAGAGACATGACCCAGGGCAGGAGAAGGAAGTGCACAGACTTCCTGTCACATCAGGACCTGGGTTCGTGTGTCGGGCAGGCGCAGCCCCACGAGTCCTCCGCACACGAGTACGGTAGAGGCCAGCAGGATGGGGATGGCTTTGGTGATGCCCACCAGAGAGCCGAATATGAGGTTACCCAGTACGGCGGCCGCTTTGCAGAGTGCGTTCAGGAATCCAAAGCCTGTTGCCCTGTTGGGGAAGAAACAGTGATAAGGTTCAGCAGTTACTCCAGGTCCCCAGCATTCATCCTGCATGGGAGCTGTCTGACTCTGCTAGGGCAAGAGTGAAATGCTTGTTAGCTGGCAAATGTGGGCTGGCAAAACTCAGCCGTTGCTGTTGCTTGTTCCTGCTGCCTTTGTAGCTTCTCCTAGCACCTCTTTGTTTTTTTCTTTTTTCTTTTTTCTTTTTTTTTAATTTTAGGGAAGGGTCTATAGAGTGTTCAGGGTCTCACTACTTGATCAGACTCGTAGTGATCTGCCTGTTTACAGCCTCCCAAGAGCTGGTATTACAGGCGTGCACCACCACACCCAGTCTCAATTG
>NDGN011518225.1:2013-30309 GCA_002564285.1 Tympanoctomys barrerae | reverse complement strand
TGTGTGTGTGTGTGTGTTGTTTGTGTGCTAGAACAGCTGAGGGAGAGCTAATCTTGGCAGGGCTACATGATCTATGGGGGACTTTAGATGTTAACAGAGGAGAGTTTCTGTGGTTGCTTGCCCAGGTCAAAGTCAGGCAGACTTGTTCTGGGGGTTGGCTCTGCATGGGGCCAATGGGGAAGAGAGTTTGGGGCAGGGTGCCTGAGAAACTTTGAGTCCTGACTTATCAGGCACTGTGATTTGTGATACTACAGGTTGGCTGGACCTAGAAGTTCACTGGACTGGACACTATCCTTGGGGATTTCCACTATCAGATCCACCCTTACAAACACACCCCACGGCTGAAATGCTGTGAATCACACAGTTGGCACCATTCCAACTGGGTAAAATGGTGGCTTTATCTGATGGCCTTAATATTGCCAGGGGCAGGGACCATAAACCCAGCCCGATACAGTTGAAGTTTTTGCTCAAACGTTATAGTCAGGCTTCGATGTTGCTTATGAATGAAACTACTCAAATGAGAAAGATGGTTTTGCAAAAGCCCCATGGCTCTTGACTTATGGACTCCATTGAGGAAGGAACTTGTACCCACTTACACGTAGAAAGTTGATTTATAACCCTGACCACCAGACATATATACAGGAAGCTTTGCAAGAGTTAGATGTGGAGGTTTCTGCCATCCAGATCCTGAAATAAGAGCCCCTTTCACAATAGTGGGAATCTTTGTGATATATCTGGTGCTAGACAGTTGTAACTACGCTGTGATGGCAATGGGACTGATAGTGTTCTGTTGTTCCTCGCGTTGTTGTATTTTTGTGTGGAGGTCGGCATTATGGGAGAGATGACTCTCCCCTGACCTTTGAAGGGCTGGGATGTGGGGAACTGTTCAGACTGAGTCAAAGCTTGGGGAATGTGAGGATGCTTTTGGACAGCTTTAAAGACATGACCATATCATTAGTGTAGGTGAACAATGGGGCACAATTATATAACCAGGACTCCGCAATGGACAACTATGCATGAGCCAGTGAGACCAGCATGTAAAAATGTAAATAAGCAATGACAACAAATGCAAGAATTACATAATGAAGATGCAGGTAGCTTTTGTGCTCTGCTCTCCTCCATGTTGCCTTGTGTGGATGCTGGTATCTTGTACACTTACGTTCTTTAACCTGAGGATCTCCACTGTGAAAATCTCCCTTGGGATCCCTAAGTAGGTCATCACTCAGGAAAGAAGTAAAACGTGAAGAACCAAATGGAAATTTTAGAACTGAAATCACAAACACCAAAATAGATGGCAGGATAGAGAGATTTAGCAACAGAAAGAGGAAACAGAAGGAATAACCAGTGAACTGGCATATAAGTCAGTAGAAGCTGTTAAATATTAAAAATAGACAAAAAATAAAGTAAAACATTTAACATATCTAATATTTCTATAATCAGAATTCCAGAAAAGGAATAGAAAAATAATAGAGAAGAGAGATGGAGAGATAGCTTGGTGGTCTAAGCACTTGCCTGGCAAGTGCAAGGACCCAGGTTCAATCCTCAGCACCACATGCCATGCTGGCTCCAGAATCCTGGGAGTGCCATACTGCGTGTGGTGGTGCACACCTGTAATCCAAATGCTAGGGTAGCTGAGATAGTAGGATCACTATGAGTCTGAACTATGTAGCAAGACCCCGTACCAAATAAATACATAAAAATAAAAGATCAAAAATAAAAAAGATAGAAGAAATATATTTAAAGAAATATAGCTCAAAAATTCTCCAAATTTGGCAAAAGACATCAACCTGCAGAATCAAAAGCAGAACTCCTGATAGAGTAAATGTAAGGAAATCTTTGCTCAGACACAGAATAAACTCCTGAAAGCTAAGCCTGAAGGAAAAGTCTTCGTATTCAGATACTTATTATTTTTTTAAATGAATTTAGTATGGAGTCTACAGAATCTCACTATCCAGATCAGACTCAGTTGTTTTCAGCATCCCTAGCACTGGGAGTACAGTTGCATGCCACCGTGCCCAGTCTCAGCACGCTCTGGGCTTGGGGTCAGAATGGCTTGCGACACATGGGATCAGACCCTGGTTCCTGCACCTGCCTAAGCAGGTGCTTTAGTCTGCTGATCTATCTGGCTGGCCCATACTTATGCTCTTATGAATATAAATATTTTGAATATAAAAATTTTGAAATTTGTTTTACAATCAACAAAACGACAAAGGACATAAGAAGTCAGAACGGCTAGAATGATTCAGTTGTATGTTTCAATAATTCTAATATTTTTTTGAGTTTTAGTCACATGGACTCATTCCCTTTAGAAAACTACTGGAAACATAGGATGATTTTAAAATAGCTGAGATTTTGTATTAACAAATTGCCTACATCTTGATTAACCAGCAATTTCTGTTGTGACCATCTGTTTCACTATTAGAGAATGACATGCTTACTGTCCTTAGAAATGGTGATATATTCTCATGTCTTTTTTCTCAGACTATCATTGACGTTTATATTCCCATTTCCAGCAACTCAGCTGGTAGAAAGAGTTCCACTAGATTAATAGTGTGTCAAAGACACCAACTTATCCTTTAATGCTTTAGCATAGGATAGAATATGTAGGTCATATTCAGATGCAACTTATTTATACCATTATGTTTGTGCAAAACATATATACAGTCATAAATATTGGAATAAATTAAGGGCCTGTTTGTGTTAATAGATTTACATTTATCAATATTTTACTCATCTTTCCACTACTGTAACAAAATCTCTGAGACAAGGTTTAATTTGGCTCCCTGCTTTGGAGGTTTCAGTTCATGGTTTTTGTCCCATTGTAGTTGGGTCTGTGGTGATACGGCACACTTTACTGTAGTAATCCAGTCCCCTCATAGCAGCCAGGCATCAAGAGAGATAGAGTCTCATGGTCTCCTTGTGGAACAGAACCTCTAACATTATGTTTCCCATTGGGCCCCAACTCTTAAAGACTGCACAACTTTTAGTAGCACCACACTGAGGGCTAATATGTGAGTCTCTGAGGGGCGTTTCAGACCTAACCTCCAGTAGTTAGTCTAAAAAACTATCAGCTGGGGATATAGCTCAGTCTGTCTGGTGATACAGCTCAGCTGTATAAGCATCTGCCTGGCAAGACTAGGCACGAAGGTACTGAGTTCAATTACCAGTATGAAAAGAAAAAAGAAAGAAAAAGACTGTCATGAGCTATGGACTGTTCTTGCATTTAAGCTTGAAGTATACATATTTTTACTGTTTTATTTTTCTACAAAACTTTGCTATGCTAGAAAAATCAAATCAATGATTATTACAGTTTCATTTATATAAGTTTGCTAAGGTATAATAGGAGGCAAATGTGAAAGAGGCATTTTATAATTTGTTAGCTGGTGTTAGTGATTTATGCTCAATGTTTAAGGTGGAAAGATACAAGTACATAATCACATAATTATCTAAGACATGTGATGTACCTAACCTAAATCAAAATATTTTGAGATTTTCTTTCCAATGTTTAATATATGAACTATACAAATGAGCTTAAGATTAATGTAAATTAACCTATCCTATTTTTCCTAGTTAATCACATAAGTAAAATAAATTCAAAAAAATTGAAATTCTCTAAATCCTTTAGTATCAGATCTAAAAATTAACAACCTGGATTAATAAATTTTGAAACTTTTAAAATTCATGTACATGTGTATACCTATGTATTTTGACATAATTTCTCTACACATATAAAATTCAACCATATCAAGTGTACAATTTGATCATCTTTGTGACTAGTTTATTTCAAGTAGCAT
The DNA here is from genome assembly GCA_002564285.1 of Tympanoctomys barrerae. NCBI lineage: Eukaryota > Metazoa > Chordata > Mammalia > Rodentia > Octodontidae > Tympanoctomys > Tympanoctomys barrerae. The sequence continues at coordinate 26,515 of NDGN011518225.1, read as the reverse complement.
AATATTTTCAAAGCTCAATTGAAAAACTAATGTTGTCATTTTGTATCAGTACTTCATTTTGAAATAAACCCCAAGGAATAATGGAACTAATCCAATTAGATAATAAAAATGTCATAGAAAGAGCGTACTCAGCTGGATGCAGCAGACCTGTGTGATGATGTGTTGAGAAAATTATGACACATACACACAGTTGCTTTGTCTATTTGTAAAACCACTTTATCATTTCTATTGCTGACTATGTTGTGATATATATATATATATATATATATATATATATATATCCATATATCTGCCTTCTCATCATCTATACCTTTCTTGCAGTTTCTCTGAACACTGTACTTGGCAAAAGATAATGCTTTGTAATCGCTGAATGAATGGGCAAACAGCTGAGAAACAGGCATCCGCTCAAAAGTTGCCCAGTGTCTTGCTGTTGGATTCACACTGGATAGAAACATTAGATAAGGAATTTCTTGAAATGTACATTCAATGGTAAATTATATCAGCAGGTAAAACACATAAAAAGAAGCGTTAAGGAACACAGTTTTACCTACATTACTTTATAGACTAGTGGTGAATAAGAAGCTATCCTTGCATTGGTTAAGAAAAAAAAAAAGTATAGTCAAGGAATAATCTGACAAAACCTGTCAATGAATGAAGTCAAAACTGGTAACAGTACGTAGAAAACTACCAAAACATACCAGCAAGTGTACTAATGTCTACTTTCAAAAATGACTTGCCAGAAAACCAATTTATCTTGATGAATACTGTGAAAAGGACCAGAATTTTCACAGCGAGGCTCCTGTACCTGGATGGCCATTACATTTTTCCATTTCACACTCTGAGGAAACGTAGAGGGCCGACCCAGCAGTGTGAATTAGCGAAACTGTCCAGAGGGCAGTGAAACGCAATTCAGATAAAGTCACAACCTTCCAAACAGTGCCAAAGATCTTCTTAAGCAGACATCTCGTGCAACAATGGTGCTTTCAGAGGAGAATAAAGGCTGATGTGTGGATTTTAAGGAACCGAGTAACTATAAAATGTCTTGACAGAAGCCTTGCTAGTTCCAAATATTCTGCAATTTTGCCCAGATGTATTTTTGATTTTCTAAGCAGGGCTTGCACCGAAATGTCAGTGGATTGGGAAATATTTTGTTAGCTTTGTGGACAACTCAGCTGCATTTTGTAGTTTGTGTGAAGAACGCAGGCTAAGAGTTGTAGTTGACCTTACACGTAGCGGTAATTTGTATGTTAGTCAGTGATTTTTGTCAGAAGTGCTTTTCAAATCTAATTTATAAACCAAAAGTGCCAAGAAGAAGGCCATGTGTTATTATAACACATAACTACTGTTTCCTTGGTAGAATAGTGAATTTTGGGGAACTGTCTAATGTCCCTTTTACATTATCTGCATTTGAAAAAGTCTAATTATAGATTAGTTGCTGAAAACTAAAGTTTGAAGTACTTGAATGGAGCTATAAGTTTAAAATTATTTTTTTCAAAGTGATGAAAAAGATTAAAATGCTTACTGTACTATTTTAACTTATAAATGGATAGTTTCCAGCATGGAAAACCAATTGTGGAATAAAAGTTGCAACTCAGTATATCTGCAAATATAAATCTTAAAACCATAGCATAATGCAATCACTGTGGACAATAGAAAATACAAATTAATCCCTTGATTTCATCATATCTCCTATATTGCATCATAATTTTTCATATATATCTCATAATTCATAGTATCTCATAATCACAATTCATACTCTTTATACCTTATTACTATTACCTCTGAATATGAATACTTACGAATGCCACATAATTCATATATAATTTAATGTCACATAATTCTATCATAGAATTATTTACTTTTAAATAACACTAGATAGGATGTTAATTTTATAGATTTTGTGTGATACAGTAGAATAAAATTGCTTTTGTCTCCTATGTATTAGAAGCTTCACTAAATGAGATACTTACATAATGATTAAGGCATATGCTTGACAAATTCCTACTGTAGTAGCAAAGATAGATAAGTACGTTAACAGAGATTTTACTGCATATTTAATAATCACAATATAAGAGTCCAGAAGGATTCACTATTTCTTGGGTCATCACTGTATCTTAAGTTCATCCATCCACTACTTACACTTCTTTTGAGGAAACAACCCCAATATTCCTGTGAAACATAAGATTGTTGACTGTATATAACATTATCATTTATCTTGTACACAAACAAGAAATAATTGTGCAATGTTTCATTTTTTCCTATAAAAAATATGCGGACATTTACTGCAGAAAGTTTAGGTACTGGTTCTTAGAGTAGTTTACCAATTAGAGGCTATGTTCTCTGAGATTTGAGACATAAACAACTACGTCCCTATTATCTACACTTGTGATCTAGATAAGTGTACTCTGTTGTATCCTAACATTTGTTATTGATTGCAAGAATAAGTGGAAGAAACACTACGACAGCTTTCGCTCATGGGGCAGCACCTGAAAGGTAGTGACTACCCTCCGTAAGTTTCATTTTTTGAATCTGTGAAATGAACAAATAATACTGAACATTTGCCTTCATATATTGAATATTAGCATATGTGTTACTCTATTCTAATTTACACAGATAAATAATATGATATATTTCCCCCGCCCCACTAACTGAGGAGGAAATTGAGTCAGAGAGACTAATTAATTTGATTTGCTTTGGTTAGTGAGTAGATATGAACCAAAACTGTAGCTGGGCCCATAGCCCCTTATGTAGCTATGATACTGCTTCTGTGCCTGTCCAGGTTGTGGTGCATATTGGAAGAGCTAAAGTATATAAGGAATTATGATCTTCTTGGAAAACCAACAGTACTTGACAAATACCAGTTTTCTTTTCCATTTTTATTCTTTTTGCTGTCTTATTTAAGGGGCCTATGCATGGAAATGGATTCATGAGCAATGTATTTTACTACAAGAAATCATACAGCAACAAAGCTCTTTTAATGGATTATGGAACTCATTTATATGCCATATAAAAATATGATTTCCCTTTTGGCTTCCAAAAAATTGAGTTTGCATAAAGTCTTTAAAGATTTCAAAATTATTTTCCTTTATGCCAAATTTTTGATGAACCGCTAGACTGATTTTCTATAGCATATCGGTGACTTCTCCATTATACTCTCAGCACACTTGACGGCTTGGAGACACCCACAGGCACTGAGTCTCATAGCTGCCAGACTCTCTGGGGAGGGGAAGAAAAAGCTTTGCTGCATGAGATGCATTCAATATAAAATAGGAAAAATAAGGAAAGACTGTGTTTTTTACCGACAGTTCAGCTTTTTCAGATTTTAAGTTTGTGTAGTAACCAAAAAGGAAAGGAATGCAAAAGCCCAGAAACCTGTGTGAAACAGGCACCTTTATACTCCTTTCGAATGAGAATAGAGCTTAGTCCATGTATTAAAACGTGGCTTACACCTTATTTTCATAGGAGGTGCTGCTGTATTTCTCTTGATGTGCAGACTTACATTAAGAGTATGAGTCACTGCAGATTTTTACCTCTTGTGAGAATGCAACATAATGTGAGTTACAGAAGAGAATGACTTCTCTTTGTTCTCCCAGAGTCTATCAACTTCATGGTTTACCTGTTACCATGATCAAATTTTGGACATAGAAATATGCCATCAAACAGCTTTCTCAGGAAGCAGTTTAGAAATAACACTAGCTCAAGGAGAATTATAAGGTGACTTTGGGTAATGATTTTCATGTAGCTTTGGTCATGTCTGGTGGTGAAATATGGAGGACAAATTGGCTAAATTAATCTCTTATCCTCTACATAGCCTTTCTGTAAAATCTTTCGCTAATGAAAGCAGATGTTATATAGTGAAGTGTATTTGATCTATAGAGATTCATATTTTTATTCCATAAATAATACTTAATTTAAAAGTCGCATATTTTCTACATAATATAAATATAGGGAATAGAAGATGGAACAATTTCTATGGAAGCCTCAGGATGTAAAGTTTAAATTTGTTTGAAAATGTTTTGTCTAAAAACATTTACGAGCACATTTTTCTCCTCATAGAAGGTTGCTCATATGTCTACTGTTCTCAGGGACATCTTAGCATTAATTTTCAACTCTGGGTAGTTTGTACTATCCTTCAGGAATGACTTGGACATATATAGGGAGTCTAATCCATCCTTAGTCGTTTCAGAGGTTATAGGAGTTTTCTAAAGACTTGGACTAAAAGTCAATGCACTGAGCTCCAAAGAAAATGCTTCATTTCTTTGAAACAAGTCACTAAATCAAAAGTGACAAGCCACCAGGAATTCAAAGATATTTTCAGAACATTTCCCCTCTGATATCCACTTGGGAAAGATTTGAAGTCCATTAATAATTGTATTGACCACCCATCATGCATTAAGCCAGATTTCTTCTTACTATAGAAGCTGAATATCCTAGTTTGGTTAATGTGGTAGTTCAAAGATGTAGTTGGGAACTGGTACTATTTGAGGAATGACAGAGGACCAAAATATACTCTTCAACTTTTTATGTATACTAGGCACTTGGCTAAACCTACAAGTTGGATTATTTCTCAGGAAACATTGTAATAAGAGATAGAATAAAATTGAGTTTTTAGTGCTTCTCATTGAATGCTTCCTCCAAGTCCAGAGAGGTTGACATGTGAAAGAATGAACTTAAATATTTAATCTTTAGCTCACGGTCACACAATTAATTATGGTGGTGATGGTTTTCTATTTCAAGGGTCATTATCATAGCCACTCTACTATAATGTCTCATTAGGGATATTCATAGAATTTAATGAGAACAGTTATACATATTTTCTAAAAAACTGTATTAGTGCATGTTTGCAGTACATAATGTTTACATCCCTGTATGGGGTTGGTGCTTGTACATAATTCACTTTAATTTTTTTTTAAATCTCCTTTCTCTTCACTCTCTCCCTCCTCTTTCCATCTCTTGATTCCTTTCACATTTGATAAAGAGCCATCTTCCTACTTATCTTTTAGTTTGGTCTTTATTTACTTATAATTTATGCTTCTCATGTCATGGAAATCATATTACATTTATGCTTGTGTATCTGATTTTTATATTTAGCATTATGTTCTCAAAGTGTATCTACTCTCCTAAAAATAACTCAAGTTTATCTTTATTGCAAAGGATTACTCCATTTTATGCAAATATACTTTCCCTATCCATTCATCTATTGATGTATATATGTATAATACTGGCCATTGGAATAATGCAAATTGAAACAACATTGAGATTTTTATCTTATTCCAGAAAGACTGGAGATCATCAATAAATAAAATAGTAACAAATGCTGGTGAATCTGAAAGGGAAAGAAATCTTTCTATATTGTTGGTGGAAATGTAAATGAGTATAATCACTATGGAAATCATTATGGAAGTTCTTCAAAAAACTACAACTAGAAATTACATTTGACCCAGGTATTCCTCTTCTAGTTGTCTACCCAGAAGATTTAAAGACATCATATTATGGTGATACATGCCTACCCATGTTTAAGCAGCACAAATCATTATAGCTAAATCTTGGAATTATATGTAATTTCATCGAAATAAATTCTTGGCTTTTAGTATAACTCTGACAGTACAGAGGATTGGACAAACCTTTCTGTACTAATGTTCTCTTTTTACTGTCCATTCCTCTCCAATAGAGAAACATCTGTCAATGTACCTGGTCATAGTTCCTGGCTCTTCAGAGTATAATTAATCAATTTGAATTATTAGTTGATTACATCAGAATTAAATTTTAATAAAATTAGAAGTTGGATTAGAATTGGTCTCTAGTTCTTTTGTGCAATTCCCTTGGTAACCTTATGAGGAGGTTGGAATGGCTTGGATTGGGATAACTCTGAATTCATGGCAGGGATATCTTCAAAATGCTATCATAATCTCCTTCCAAATTATGCTGGCCAATTGTCTGGCATGTGAAACATATGCTCAAAACTTTTTATTTGTCATTTAAAGCTTTTGAAACCATCTTTTCTGCTGTAAAAATGTTATTTGGAATGATAATCAAGCTTATTGGTTATTTCCTATATTAAGTTTTTGTTGTGGTAAGAAAAGATATTTTCAGTATTAAACCTAAAACTATGCTTTTGCTTTTGGTAGTTTTCAAAAATAACTTTAAATCAATTTAAATTGTTGGTCTTTAAAGAAGTCATATGGTAGGGTCTTTTTTGGAACTGGGAATTGAACTCAGGCCCTTGCACTTAGCAGGCAAGCACTTATTCTACTGAGCCATCTCTGCAGCCCCTTATGGTAGGGTCATGATTGTTATTTTCCTCTCCACTCATTGTGTAGACATATGTTCCAACATTATTGATTAATTTCACCAGGTTTGAATTTTCAAATTTAACAAGTCCACTATTCATCTTTTAATGTCTTATATATATTCTAGTAATACACTACAATATGGCTTGTTGACTTTAAAAACATATTTTTTCTAGAAAATATACAATGTGTGTATATATTATTTGTGAGCCTTAATAAATACTAATGTTTAATAAATAATTCGGCATATTTATTTCTTTCCTTTTGGTTCTCAAACCACCAACGGTTTTCATGGTGTTGCTAGCCACTCTAACCTTTTCTTAATTACAGATATTCTAAAAGATGCAGTAAGGAAATTTAGGAACTCAGAGATGTGAGATTATGAGGGTGCTTCACCCAGCACTTATCATCTCCATATCTAATTTCTTTTTTCTTCAGCAAAAGACAATGATCTGTGTCCTATTATAGTTTAATACGAGAAAAATGTAACTTGACTCACAAAGGGACAGTGCCAGCTAAAGCAATCCATATCAGGCCTAAATCATCCTAGTATTTGATATATGAGCCAACTGAGTCCTTATGAGGTAGAAATACAGAGCTATGCCTAAAATTCAGACAAACTCTAGTGATGGATATTATAATGGTGTCAGCCTTGATCTTAATATGCTCTTTGACATATGCTTTATGTTAAACATCATTTAATTTCTTCATATCCTCTATACTATTTCCTTTTTTTGTAAGTGAAAAAACTGAAGTTCAGAAAATTCAAGAAATTTAACTCATGTTTATTCAAAAAATCAGCAGCATACCTGGGAGCTAGGTTTTATACTCATGTTCATCCAATACAAAATAGAAGCAAATATTTTGATTTGCTGGCTTTCCCTCTTTCATTTTACATCAATTCCCACTGACAATGAACAGCAAGTTTAGTACAGTAATTGAAGAAATGTCTTCTACTGTGAATATATCTATATTCAGTAACTGCCAGTACTATGAATTAAACTTTGTTTTCCTTAAATGCTGTGGAAAGCCATAAAGGAAAGTTACATGTTGAGAGAACATTTCTATTTTACAGTGGTCGAATTGTGAATGAATGTCTTTTGTAACTAGTTTGAAAGCATTTTGTACATAAACCTCTACATTTATCTCTAAGATCACTTTAATTTTATCATGTTTTTAGTTTCTAAACTTCATTTCAGGATAAATTCATATTCCTCTAGGTGAATACTATCCTTTATAATTTAATAAAATGTAAGTATTTTGCAGAACAAATGTTATTTAAAGAAACAGCTTGAAATGTGTTAGGCATGGCTTGTAGACTCAATTTACAGAGAGTAGGTTTCATTTTTTTCCTAGCATGGGCCTTCATGGTTTAACTGAATTAAATAAGCTTTAGCAACAGAAATAAAGGAAGGATATCTATTTAAGGTGCAAAGTGGAAAAGAGTAGAAATAGCCAATTGCCTCTACCCTTTCATGTCCCAAATGTAAATGATGTAACTAGAGATGAAGCCCATATTACTATCTCTCTTAGATATGTTACTATTGGATTCCTATCTTAGGTTTCTTGGTTTGTGTTTTAATTTTTGATATCTTCATTTTTAAAGAGAGTACAAAATAGTATTAAAACAAAAGTTACAAAAATATAGAATTTTTTTTGTGGTACCAGGGATTGATCTCAGGACCCTGCACTTGCCAGGCAAGCCCTTATTCCACCAAGCTATCTCCCCAGCCCTGGTTTGATTTTATTGAGAAAGTCAGGAGATGTTGAATTGGATCTCAAGTCATAAGAAAGAAACCATGCACTGCCACATATCTTTCTCACAGTTAATCCAGATTGTAACTGTGCTCTTGCCCAAGGCCAGTACACTAGCGATGACTAATGGGGTGAAATAGTTTTAGATTTTGCTTCTCCATTGGATTTAATATCTGGATTACAATGATGAGTAGAAAATTATACTGAATGGATCAGCTAAAATCTGAACAGAAATACTTAAATTAAGAAATGAGAAAAAACTTGTTTTCATAAAAATAATTTTAATGTTATTAAACTAACAGTGTTGAAAAATATGCAGTGAATCTTAATTTCAGTTAAACATTCATAAGTACAGCTTTTGGGTATAATGTATGCATAATGAGAGACTCAAGTCCATTCAGGAGGAGGGGCTAATCCCATATGTGGGGGGAGGTTGTCTCTCACAGGCACTAAGCACACCCACTGGGCTCCTCAGATGTTCAGTAGGAGATGAAAGTCATGAGAGTACTTTGCTATGCTAGATGAAAAATTAGGATGAAAAATGCAAGTTTCATTTGTTGCGGACTGTTCTCAATATTTGGCTTTTCAGAAGAAGGAAAAATGCAGCCCAGAGCCAACACATTTCATCGTTTGAGTTTCATTATAAAAATGACAAAAACTTACTCACCTGGAAATATTAAAGGCAAGATGATGGGCTGTAGGATTCTGTTAATAGTTGTCAAATTTAGAGAAATTTCCAGCAAGTGCAAAGGAAAGGTGCCAAGTGAAAAATTTCCGACTCTCTTAAAAACAAAGTCCTTTTAAAACTCTTTTCTATGTGGCTCTGTCTGGGTTCAAGCCTGTTCAACATTTGGAACATTTTTGCACTCACCTTGTGAGGTCCAGCAATTACCATGCTGTAAAACAGCCTTGTGGCACTAACAACGGTAGCAAGACAGGGTCCAACTGGTAAAGAGGGTAGACCTCAAAGCAACAGTGTTTATAATAATATACTTTGTTTCAGGAAATAATATACTATAGCAACATCATTAAAAAAAATTGCCTGACAGGCAAAGGCTTTCTCCTAGCAAAGGATCTTGAGAGGCCAGATGCAGCCTCTAATTACTTGTCCTCTGAAAAGGCAACATGGAAAACACTTTTCTTTCACATTAGAAAGCCCTGAGAGGGGCACAGAGCACCCTGCAATCAAAGAGTTCCAAACAGACTTTCGGCTAGAATTTCTTATATGACAGCAGCCTGGCAGACATATTTTTGTTATATAACAAATTCTTGCAGCCAAGAGCTACTCCACCCCCTACCATGAGGACCATCTCAAAACCAGATATAAATCATCATTGTCATTATTAGTGATGAAAAGGCTGACAAGATGGCAGGAATGACCTAGAAACTCCTGAGACTCATAATTACAAGGTATGATAACACCCTTAATTGGTACATTTTGTTTTGGTCAAGGATCAGCCTCTTGTAGGTACTTAAGTAAAATGACTTGGGCGAATTCTAGACTTGATGGAGTTAAACTCTTACTGTGCCCTTTGTATAGACCTACTTGCCCAGAGAAACTTTTACAAAAATGCTGATTACCTCCCTAATAATTGGAATGCTATTAGTTGGGTAGAAATGTATAGTGATGCTTTATACTTTCCAATATACTAATTACATAAAACTACGGTTTTTAGAGTTGTGTTGTGAAAGGCACATCACTTTCATCTGGTGCTTTGACCTAAACGTAAACTAAGTGCCACACTTTTAGTAAATACTACCGTTTTACTGGTATAAAATCTATACCTCACCATTTCCCAGGTGGCTTGTATTCTTTCAGACAATTTATAGCTGAATCCTGGTACCTTAAATGAAGGAGAATGTTTTACTAATTTGTTCATTTGCATATGAGATTGTAGCTCTTTGATCCAAATCTGCCCTTAATTTCCCTCTGTGACACAAGAATAATTTTTTTCTTTGTCAGCGTGCACAGTGCTAACCTTACAAAGCAAGACAGACACTGAAGGAAGAAGGGATTCTCTTCCTGGGATTGGTGCTTCTTTCTGTTTATGTAATCAAAGCTCACATAGGTAACATCCCATTGAAGCCCGTCTGTGATGATTTAAGCATCTGTGATGTTTTGTGATGCTCCTAGACATTAAATGTTTCCTAGGAGCAAGCTCAGTGCACTTAAGCTTCTGATTGAATTCTGCAGGTACAACATCTTTTCTCCAGAATGAATGAATACCAAAGGCACCCCATGCTGCTTCCAGGAGCTTTCTCAGTGATGGCCACTAGGTGAGTTTTCTGTTGATATTCTCCTAATTAGTTTAGCTGATTTCCCCGCTAGTTTTCCAAAAGCTTCAATAGTGACACTAGTGTGCAAATTCCTGAAAAATAGAACAATTAGCACATTTTCTCTATGATTCAGTGGGGTATCAATTAATTTCTTTAATGAAGTCTGATTTCTCATCATGTAAAGGAGTTCCTCTTTCTTCCTAAATCTGTTTTTTTGCCTGGACATATACTCCCCTGCGGTATTTTGGGGTGGTTAAAATTTCTTCTTAGCTAATTCTATGTAAAAGTTAATAAGTCTTTATAATAATATTTCCCCAAATAACTATGGCTTCTGGAACATGTATCTATGACACATGCAGAAGTAGAAAGAAAGACCACAATGAGGGTACACTGAAGTATTTTGGGGTATTTTATTTCTCTTTTGAGGTCAAGGAGACATTCAAAATGGGAATCAAATACTTCATTTGATTTCATCTCAAAGAGTTTGTTAAAAGTTTATTCTTTGTGTCAACTTGAGAAATTCAGAAGCTTAACTAAGTAACTCAGTAGTGCTACTCCTGGAGTGTAGAGGAGTACAGATTCTTTGAAAGAAGACATATTTTAATAAAATGTCCTAGGGTGGCTGTTTACCCTCCAGGGTATAGTAATGGTTGATTTATTATGTGAAATTTAAAAGTTCAGAAGTTTAGCTAAGTGACTCAGCAGGGCCCAGGGTCCTCACTTTGTAAACATCCTGAACCTGTGCAAGAGGAGGGCACAAAGATGATGTGAGTGCTACACCCACACTAGGGTGGGTAGTCTGCATGTAATACAAGGGAAAAAAAGAGGCTCACTCTTCTGCATTTTTGGCTTTTGTTGCTATTGCTGTTTCATGATGCCAAGAACTGTTGCCCCTCTCACATGTCACCTGCTTTGAAGCCAGCTGATTCTGGTCTAAAACCTCTTCAAAATGTAAATAAAGTAGTTTCCTTCCTTAATTTTGAGTGTCAGGTTAACACTCAAAATTAAGTGTTATGTCTTAGCAATGAAAGAAAATTAATTAACAAAGAGCTAAACCTTAACCAGAACTATATAATTTAAAAAATTATTATCTTAGTCAAATGTTTGAAAGTCTTCACTTTCACCATTATACACAAGGGAACATTTTACATTGATTGGTAGGAACATAAGCATGGCAATAGCTGGGGATTTTAGAGAATTCTCTCCTTCTCCTGTCTGTCTATCTATCTATCTATCTATCTATCTATCTATCTATCTATCAAGCCTTATGTATCACTGAAACCTTAGCAATGTTTAAATCTTAAAATTTCTCACATTTTACTGGGCATTTGAAATTAAAGTAATATATAGCAGCTTGGATCAGTTTTTGCTTTCCAACATCACAATATTTTGTATAGCTGAATTATATAGAAATTAATATACAATTAGAGAGGGCCTACACTCTCACAACAAAGAGTATGGCTGGAGGCTAATTTGAAGCGAGTCAGACCTCGAAATGAAAACTTAATACCTAGATCCATGAGCCTTCCTAGGGATAAACAACAACTTGAAATCATTCTGCAGTTAGCACTACCTTATTCTGTGAACCCAAAATGGCATCAGTGGCATGGGTAGGTGACCAGAACATCTGAATCCATTCCTTTCTAATAACGTCTTTGTTCTTTCTATATATCCTGGCCACATGACTCATTTCCTTGTGGGAACAAAATTGACTATAGTTGCAGTCCTATAGGTTTTAATTTGATGCATATTGTGCCAATGTAGTTTTACTGTATGATTCCTCCCTACCCATCTATTCAGGAACCCTTCTGGTATGTAAGAAACTATTCTTCTTACTTCCAATAAAATGCTCCTAATTTTGTCCTTTGGTTTACAGCTTCATTCCTCATGTGAGACCACAAACTGGGCACATCTGACATCTAACAGGTTGGGAGTTATCCCCAAAACAAATAGATCCAGCGTGTGACAAAATTATAAATATCTGTAATATTATAGAGAGAAAGATAAAATAATATTTCAAAGAAAAACATTGTTTGATTAACACTGGACAATTAATTTTAAAAAGAAAAAAGTTAGCTGGCTAAACATTGAATTGTACAAAACAGAGGTGATTGTACACTTCTCTGAACAGCAGTAGGAGATAAAATGTGTACTAAGATCAGTTTTATACAATGGAGTATTACTCAGCTATAAAGAAGGATAAACTTGAAGCTTTTATATTTAAGTGGATGCCGCTTGAAGGTATACTCATAAGTGAAATAAACCACACCCACATGTGTAAGTATCATATAGTCTCCATAGTATAAGAACTCAAAAGAAGAAATAAAAATAGAAAGGTATAACACAATTAAAAGGAAATTGAGAACTTAAGGATTAAACAATGAAGAGAGGGCAAGGAGAAAAGCTAGGAAACATGACAGTGGCAAAGCCAAACATTTATATACACAAGATGGTTAAGGAAATAATCTTCAGCAGGTTTTTGAAACTAGCAGTTAATTGGTAGGATTCTCACCCTGACTAACTATGCTGATACCTGTGAACTAAGCAACTGCACTGAGGCACTGAGAATAGCAATGTGTAATGGTAGGGTCATGCTTGGAATGCCAGTCATTCTGGCCTTCTAAATATGTACTGTTTGTCATGTCATACCAATTATTGCCATACTGTCTCCAAAGTAAATGTTTGTTAAAAAAGGGTAATAAATGAAAATAGGAGATTAAAAAAAACCAGTTTTGATCTAGCTGAGAAGTCTTCTTTCACAGAATCTGTACAACAGAAAAAATTCTGAGTTAAAGAGTTACAAAACTTGGTCACTGTCTCAGATTACTCAGATAGAAACTTTAAGCTTCAAACTTTAAGAATGTCTGATCTTAATGGCTTCTCAAGTGAGAAAAATCTGTAATTCTCCCATCAGAGGGATGCTTTCTCTGGCAGATAAATCATCTGTTCTTCAGTGTTTTTCCCACTACATACAAACAGAACATGATGTAACAGATTGCTGCCTTTGATAACAGTAGGTTAGGGTTTGTAGGTCCAAACTGTGCAGAAATAATTACCTCTTCTTACTGGAACATTAAAGTGTAGCACAAATAAACCACTAGGGCTTTCCTAGGAGCCTGATTTTACTGAATCTTTTTCCTCTGGAGAAAGAGCAATCAGAGAGGAAACCATCATCAAACTGGAAAGTAAATATAGTGCCCGAGGAAATGTTCATCATGCTAGAGCAGATAGAAAAAAAAAATATATATATATATATATATTATTGCACACAGAGTCTTGATCTGCAGTTCAGACTCACAGGGATCCTCCTGTCTCGGCCTCCCCAGCACTGAAATTATGGGTGTGCACCGTCATGCCTGGTTCTGACTTCCATTAGTTCCATATTATCATGCTGAATTTTTATCCTGTCTCAACCTTAATCATATTGCAATTTCACCTGCAGGTATTTTAATGATTTTTTTTTCCTATCAGTTCAGGGGTCTCTTATTTATTTTTAATTTGTTTGGTATTTAATTGCCTGGAGAAACCTAAACAGAAGGGCAAAAATATCACAAGTCACACAAGACATAAATAACAAGCACAGAGATTGAATATGGGAGTTGCTACCATTTAATATCTGTGTTTAGAGTGCTATCATATTCCATTATGAAATTTTCCTATGTTTGGCTTTCCTTTTGGCTACTTTCTCCTTATAAATATAAACAGTTATTAAATTTTCAGTTGTTAACTCTTTACATTTCATATATAATATATATATATATATATATATCTTGTATGTACATACAGATTACCTATGTATTTTTTAAACTTGACTAATAGTTACTGTACATTTTGGATGTATGCTGTGATAAGTTGATAGGTATAGACATTATGTAATGATCCAACCAAAGTGATGCTATTTTGTCAGTTCATCTGGTTATCATTTCTGGTAAGATAATTAAAAATCATCTAGCTACGTCATTGCTCACTGTAGTCGCCCTTCTGATTCCTTCTGTTTACCTGTAATTTTTCACTTCATGATGAGCCTCTTCCCAGCCTTCTCAGTCTGCTTCCACTGTCCCATTCTGTGTCTATACAGGCTCAAATTTTTAGATTCTATATGTGTGTGGGACTACATATGTATTTGTGTTTCTGTGTGTGTCTTATTTTACTTAACAGATGTTCTAAATGAGTCTATGCTGTTGCACATACCAGGATTTCATCCTTATTTATGTCTGAACAGTATTGTATTGTGCATATATACCACGTTTCTTCTATTTATCTGTTGGTAAATGTTTAGGTTAATTCCAATTTGTGAGTATGGTGGATAGTGGTACAATACATATGGGCATTAAGATGTTATATTGATATGCTGGTTTTCTCTCCTTTGGATATGTACCCAGTGGTGAGATTGCTGGATTATAGATTATATGACAATTCTGCTTTTAGTTCTTGCAGAAGCCTCTCACTGACTTCCATAATGACACCAAACTGCAGTTTTTGAGCGCTAACTGGAGTGAACAGAGTCAGGTACTTTACATGTGTTATTTCATTAAATTTACTCAACAATATAATAGGATATGTATTATTTTCTCAGAAGTTGAGATGTCTAGGTTGAAGTTTATATAATTTAACTGGCTTCATTTAATCTTACTGCAAAGTCCTTTAAATTTTTACTGTGTGTCTGTTTTAACTTAGTTTTTATAATGATAAAGGAATTTGTAATTCTTGTTACAAATAAAACAATTCGAGTGTTTCAAACACCAAACTAGTAAGTTGTAATAGACACATTTATAACCTGGTGTGATGCATTACTGTACCATTCCCCTTGAAAGCAAATATATCCATACACTAACCACATACTCAGGGTGCTTGTGTCTAATTTGCTTACAAATATGTTCCATAATACTGAACATAGTATTGTGAAATTTATCTACCCAATTTGCCAAATATATTGTTCACATAATTCTTAGCCAGTATTTTTAAGTTCTTTGTTTTTGCACGTTAGTTCACAATTTCTACCAAAAATTCACCTTTATTAGCATTTAGATTATTTTTTTTATTTTAAGCTGCGTCTAATAAGCACCTTTTTATATTACATTTAGGATTATGTCCTAAATTATTAACTCTTAAAATATGGTATATGGAGACAAAAGTAATTTTGATACACTTCTTTACAAAATAATATGTCGGTATATAATTTTCCTAGTAAAGTAGACTATTTACTTCCCTGCCTGTTGTAATAGCAGTGTTATCATTCTTTTAGTTTTTTCCCCTAGATAATGTGTGAAAATTGGTGTGCCATATATGCTGTAATTTTCTTTGGTCCGTAACCCTGATACTGTTAATTTGCATATGCTTTCCTTCTTATTTTTGTGAGATTTTTCTAGGGGTTTATCACTTTTTAAAAGCTAGTATTTTTATTTATTATCTTCTTTCCTGTTAATTGGCACTACTGTTGCTATTATTTTCTTCTTTCTCACTTTGGGTTTATTTTGCTATTTTTTTCTCTAGTGTTCTTGGTGTAGAAACTTAGATTATTGATTGGAGTTTTATCTTTTTCTGTCTTTGGAAAAAGTATTTCTATAAGTTTACCTTAGTGCTTTTAAAAAAAAGTAATATAAAGCCTTCTTCAAACATTCAAGAGTTTATCTCAGCAGGCTATTGTTGTAAAAATGTTTTAAAGGTCCCTTAAGAAGAAAGAAAGGGATACTAGGTGGAATATTAATATGGACAAACAAAAAATAGTGCTGATGATGAAAGTGAATGGGTATGATTTCGATGTGTCTCTAATTTTATATAAATATCTTTATCTAAATATATGCATATTTTATTCATAGATAATATGCAGTAGAGTTTATACTAAACTGAAATGCATGATAAAAATGCTGCAAAGTATAGATGGTAAGAAATGGAAATATACTATCATAACATTCTTTTATTGTAGATGAATAAATGTATAATTTAACTTAAAATAATCTATAGTAAACTTCTAAAACAGAAAAACTATAAATTGAAGATCAAATATACAGATCAAATGGAATCATACAAAAAGAAGCAGAAAAAATAAACAGAACAAGGGCTGACCAGATAGCTCAATGGACTAAAGCACCTGCTTTGGCACTGTCCAGCAGCCGAGGTTCAATCCTCGCTGTGCCATGCCTCCAGGGCATACTGTGACAGCACTGGGGACTGTGTGTGGTGGAGGTCACCTGAAATCCCAATGCTTGTGAGGCTGAAAACAGGAGAATCACTACAAATCTGATCTACCTAGTGAGAACCTGTAGACTTTGTACTAAATAATAAAAAACAATACATCCCAAAAATAAAATGAACAAATAACAGACAACAGTAAGGTAACTGATTTAAGTCTAACCATATCACTAGCTATATGAAAATTAGAATTCTAAAGGTCCAAGTAAATAGCACAGATAGATTTAAAAAATAAAAGATCCAACTTTATGCTGCCTGTAGTTGGCAGAATTCTTAAAATGGCCTCTAATATCTTTCATTTACCATTGTTGGGGCACAATACCTGACACCCACAGTTTAAAGGGCAGATTTAACTTAGCTCATGGTTTTGGAAGATTTCATCAGTGGGTGACCATCCAGGGCAAGGAACATCATGGCAGAGAAAAATTGTTTAGTTCAGAGAATCTGGAAAGCAAAGCAGAGGAACAGTTCTAGAGAAGAAAGGGTAAGGAGCCAGACCTGGACCTTAAGGCTACACTTTCATGTCCCACCCACACATGGCCAGAGTGAGCTCCTTCAATCCTTGGGCAGGTATCAAATCCAATACAGTTGATACTCCACTCTATCTCAGCTCTCCAAGGAGGTTTTCTTTAAATTCCACAGTCTGTGAATACGATGAGTCCTACTCTCATAATTATGTTGTCATCTGATACACTACACAGTAGAACAAAGAGTTTATTGAGGTCAGCCTTACCTAACCACGTGAATGCTTAATATCCATGCACATTTCCTGTGGGGTTGCAGGACAGGAAATTACAGTGGTTAAAACTGTGAGAAGTTGTTTGGAAAATGGCGACAACTACATGAGAAAGAAATGAGGGAGCCTCATGAGGCTAATGACCTCCGACAAGAGCGAGCCAGTACATAAATAGGTATCTCAGACCTCGTACGTCAGTGAATGGAATTCTGGCATTGCCAGTGAAGCCAGTTCTTCTTTACCAATTATGAGCTTGGCTGACTCTTGGACTTCAGCATCAATGCTGGGAAACTAAGCAGAGAACCCAGCTCACCCTTATTGTGCTTCTGATTTACAGAACTGTGAGACAATAAAACAATGTGCTAATTAAGTCAGTGTGTTAATTTTAATGGCAAGGTAACTAATAAAAAGCTTTTAAGAAATATACATGCAAAAAAGAAGTGTACATTAAGTACTGAGAAACAGATAAAAAGTAAAGGTATGGGAAAACATACCCGAAGCTAAAGCACCATAAAAGAAAGGTGCATAGTTCCAATTAGTATATTCAAAAGACTATACTAATACTAAACAAATGTATTTCTGAGAAATAATTAAAATGCACCCATTCATAAAGAGGAATAACAATTTAAGTATTTGTGTACCTAGTAACAGAGTTTCAAAATACATAAAGCAGGATCCAAAAAAAAATGATAGAAATAATAGCTAAATCCATGTTTAAAATGTCTCTTGATCAATGATAGAAAAAGATTTAAAAAATCAGTAAAAATACAAGCACATTGCTCTAATTGATATTTGAAGAATCCAGGAAATAACAACACAGTATAAGTCTTGATAAATGCACTTGAGGTATTTACTAAGATAGATACCATTTAGGGTTATAAAGAGAGTATCAATAAAGTTAAAATCTTTGAGTGACATAAATCACATTCTATGAATGAATGTTACTGAATTAAATTGAAAAGTCAATGAATCTGTTGATGCATATTCAAAAAACAAGGTAGGTTTATTTCTTTTTAATTTTAATAAATAAAGACGTGTCAGTATGTCATAAAAGTGCTGCCATTATGTCATAAATAAAAGTTATGCTGGAAACTATCTACTGTTCTAAGACAGTCTCATAATAATAAATGATAGCCTTTCAAACTGAAGAAACATGTTTCTTAAACTTCTTACATCATATTTATATTCTCAGTTTTTCAAAGAGAAATAAAAGTACATCATTATGCAGTAAATTTCCCTGGACTAGCAAACTACTTATCCTCAGAGTTAGACAGCATGTGTCTTATTGTGACGGGAGAAGAAACTTAATAATAATGTTAGCATTTTTTTTTTTACTATAATAGACACCTAAAACGTTGAAATCACATAATCAACGTCATCGGTAGAGCACTAACTTCTTCAGAAAGCAGCCTAACATACATTCTTTTAAGGAAAGAACATATTTTCATGACAATATTTCCTAGGTTATGTCTTCACAATTTGTACAAGGTATTTTTAAAAAGTATTGCTTTGACAGTGCATCAAAAAGGGATAAAAAAATAACCAATTACTCATTGAAATTAAAGGTAGGTCTTATGAATGGAGGACAATAAGAAGTTGTCATTGTCAATTGAAAAATAAGCCTGTTAGTTTGCTATGTAGGAAAACTGATGAATAAATTTAATAAGATTGTGAGCCTGTTATCTTGCTCTGATTTTCTTATAAGATTTAAAAGCGTAATACATAAGCCCTTTTCTAATTTTTATTTGAAGGCTGGTTAGAACAACTGTATTGCAACTGTATATTCAAATATTGCAGTATTTGAAACATAACAATAATAAGAATTGAATGCATCCTGATCCATTTTTAAATGCTGATTTTATTTTTTATACATTACCTCTGGTGTGCTTTAGGGAAGCTTTTGAGATCTTCCTCTAAGGAAATGTTTTTAATATGGTATCTCAGAAAAATACCACAGAACCAAGACAAAGCACCCGTTTTGAGAATCCTAATGCCAGTCTTAAAATTGCTTGGTTAGTGAGAGAGTTAACCAAGCTCACAGCTGTATGGCCAAGGATGTTCCATAAAATTGAAGAATAGGAGGCACATTCTGAGCAATGGAGCAGAAATCCTATTCCAAAGAAGGAGCTAGTAAGGTTAAAAAAAAAAAAGTTCAGCAAAGCTCCTGATTACTTCTCATTTTATGCATAGTAAGTGTACTACAAATCTAAACATAGGCCACTAACAGACTGCAACTCCAAGTTTGCATGCTACCTTCCCTCAGAAAAGCAGAACACAAAGAACTTCTAATTGCAATTATAGAAGTGAAAGGACAGAATATTATGTTAGATTTTGTCAATTTTCCATGCTGCAAAACCATGCGATGAAGCCCTGCTAATTGAAAGGAAAACGAGCATCACCGTAAAAAAAAAAAAAAAAAAAAAGCAAGCCCAGCTCAGCACACACTAGAGAACCATAATTTAAGTTTCTAAAGACAAATGAGATGGTGAAACTATACTTGAATACTCTGTTCATTAAATATATATTTCTCACAAACTAACGAACAACTGTTTTTAAGAGCAACTATCTCTGTGTAGCACATCATATTGTTTTTGAAGAAAGCAGTGATTCCTAGAAGTTTATCACTAGCTGCCTTTATTTGTGACTTGTTTTTTAAAGGAATTTTTTTGTGTGTGACTGGTTTCGCTCACCCTGGAGTGGGGGCTGGTGTGGCGTGTGGTACCAGGGATTGAACCATGGTCCCTGCACTTGCCTAAGCTTGCTTAAGCAGGCGCTTTAGACCACCGATCAATGTTGCTGGCCCTTAAAGGCTATTTTTGAGTAGTTTGATTAATCCTAAAAATTATAACTGGCTGGGATGAAACACTCAAGTGATACAGCTGTAGTAATAACTTGTATTTAAGTATGGATTTTCATATTTGCCTATTCACATTAAAATGTAAACATTTATAATGACAAAATCATATGGAAAAATTCTGCTGAGATTTAAGGAGAAATAGACAAAAATCTTTATAGTGTGCTATGATTTTTCTTTTAAGACAGCTTTTCACTATGCAGTACATGCTGGCCTTGAATTCACAGTGATGCTCCTGCCTCAACAACCCAAGTACTGGGATTGTGGGCATGCGCCACCGTGCCTCACCACAGTGTGCCATTCCTGAGTATAGTTTCAGAACTGAAGTATGAGAATTTCTGTATTTCTATGTGCATACATCATACTATATATTTTGTTGTAGGTCTGTTGTTTTATGTAGTGAAGTTATGCAATCTGTATAACTTACGTCTTTCCACTCATATCCATAGCTTTATTTATTGAGAATGAGTGGGGATTTTAAAAAGAGCTAAGTAAGTTACAGAATGTATAGTACTTAAAATATAGGAAAAAGCATGTCTAATTGTGCATTAAAATAATATCTCATTGTAGCAAAATAACAAATATGGAAATGAGAAAAGAGTTCTGGTAAGAGACATGTCCCTAAAGAAAATGTCAGATAAAACATCAAAGTCAAAGACATGATAGTTATTCCACAAGCAATGGAAAGACAATACATTCTATGTTAGATAAATATTAGAAATTGACTGACTAATCAACTTTATTATGACATGCAAATTTACATGGAACTTTAACAATAATGTTAAAAACTCCCAATAGGAAATTTTCATTTCACCACTTCTCTTTATATTTCAATTAATTTTGCCTTGTAACTTTGATACTATAATATCTAAGTAAATAATTTAATAATAATTTAATGTGTTGATATTTTATGATTATAAAATACATTTCATTTTTATGACTTCATCTAATCATAGCTACATGTTTGCATACACATTGAAGAATTTGCATTCAAACTAAAGAATAAAGACACCATTATTTAGGAAAATATCATCTGAACATACACACAATTTTCTATCTTTATAGTCTTTAAATTTAATTATTATGCCTAGGCACATGCAAATAAATGGAAGACATAAAAGCAGTAACAAACTACAGGATAAAATTACAAAAGTATTAAAACAGGAAAAATATTTTAAAATGCTGATAATGAGGTGTGGAGATAGCATAGTGTTCTAAGCCCCTGCTTAGGCAAGCACAAGGACCTAGGTTTGATGCGTGGTACCACATGCCATGGTGACCTTCCCTGAGAGCACCAAGCCTGCCACTGACACCGGGCTTGGTGACACATGCCTGTAAATTGCACTTGGGATGCTGAAACAGGAGAATTCCTATGAGTCCAAACTGCGTAGAGAGACCTTGTACCAAATACATTAAAATAAATTAAAAATGCTGATAGAGTGGTAAAGAATACAATAAAAAGAAGAAAAAAATCATGTGTCAGTTTGGAATAAGACATAGCAATGTGAAGAGGGATTCTAAGAGAAAAATATAACAACAGAGAAAACCTGCAATGGAAAAATGGAAAAATGGAAAAATAAAATATCATCAAATATCTGTTGCAAACATAGTACGTGATAGTCACCATACACAGGAGGCATGAATGCAGGCAAAGTTCCTGCTATGCAGAATCTCACAGTCTGTTGGTAGTAAAAATCTCTTCTTTTAGCTTCCATGTTTTTCACTAATAGAACCTGAGTTTTTTCCTAAGGATACTTATCAGCTGTTGTAGTTCAGATGCCTCATGCTGGTACAACTTTATAAATTATTTCTAAGATAACCATAATCAAGCTATTCCATTGTAAGGAATCATGAGAACTTTTCTAAATCTATTGATACTCACTATAGGAATTGCTAAGCTTTAAAGTGTAATTGTCTAGCAGCCAGTGTTCCTCCAGGGAAAAGAAATGATCTCTAAACAAAATCTATACTAAAGAAAGTAGTGCCCTAAACCACAAAATAGATTTTTTCATAATTTGAAACCTGGATCCATCTCTGTATGGAAATGTTACCTGTGTTTTTTATTACACTATCTTCCCTTGTTCTTTACTATGCAAAATTTCAGTTGGAATTATGAGTTTAGCTACTGAAAGTTTCTTATTAATTTATTGTTACATTAGCTTAAAGAATTGAAGGCAATAGTTCTGGTTCAAATAGAAGGTTTGTTGTAGAGAGAAGAAAAAAATAATCTTGAAAAATTAGGCACACATTGGAGGTATTAAGATTGCCTTGAAAGAGTTTTGGCCTATTAAAAATTTAGCAAAATGAGTGTATTGCTTTAGTACTACATTTTGTTAATAGCATATAAAATTGACTAAGAGGAGGAAACAAAAATGATGCTTAAACTATTAGTATGGATGAAGCAACAGTACTCACAGATTGACCAGAAAATGAAGAGTGCAGAGACATGAGTCAAAGATACTCAAAAGTTTCAATCATACTTAAGTGTTTTATTTATTTATTTTTCAACCTTGTACCAGAGATTGAACTCAGGACCTTGCACATGTCAGATAGGCACTTAAGCTGCTGAACTACCTTCCTGGACCCAATTTAAATTATTTTTAAATGATTGTATGTTCTAAGAAGAGAACAGTACTGCATTCACAGGAATAGTAAAGACCAAAAGAAAGCCACATTAGGGGAGAAGATAAAGTACAATAGTATGATAAAATGTTTGATTGGAAACATCTACATGAGAGACAGGATTAGCAGTAAAGCTGTATTAAAAGTCATTTTTTACTTATTTATTTTTCAATATATTTAGTACAGAGTCTATAAGGTCTCACTGGACAGATGGGATTCATGGTGGTCCTCCTGTTTTCAGCCTCCCAAGCACTGGGATTACAGGCATGTGCCACCACACCCAGTCTCAATCACCATCTTAGTGCACCACTGGGGCAGAGCTAGCATGGCACACTGGGGATTGAAACCCGGCTGCTGCACTCTGCCTAAGCAGGCACTTTAGTATAAGTCATTTTTATTTGTTTTTTTATTTTTTATTAATTTTATTGATAAAGAAATAGCAATGAGAAATGGGTTAGTAGGATAGTTACAATAATTAATACATTGCATATTGTTGTCTTTGTAGTATTCATAGTACAAGGTGGAGACATGGTTATCTTATCTAAACACTATTAATACAAATCTTTCTTCTCACTTAACTAAGGGAAAGTAGCTGTATAACTATGCTAACTATTTTGTATATACAGATATATATTTTTTTTCACTAAAAATGGCCTTTCATTTATATCTCCCTTGAAGACATATTTCTTTTCGGTTTTTGCAATAAATGTTATGTTCATAATCCATACATAAAATACAGTGAGCAACATATTAGAATGTATAGTTTGTTTTCAAACAGGGATATTTTGGGAAGAAAGTAAGGCACTTAAAAATCTATACCAAGAAAAAAAGTGAATCAGAATGTCCTTGGTGAAGTAGAACATGTGGTAATCATAACTGTAGTAGAATTAAAGTGAATGGATATCTCTGGTTACAGAAAAGACAGAATAGTCATAGTCCTCTTAGGTCTATACTCTTATAACTAAAAGCTCATGGATATATAAGAAAAAGGATTTATAGAATGCATCCAAAAGGTGGAAGAGGACAGAAGATTGCCTAAGGACCTCAGAATTTGAAAGAAACAAATTCCACTGAACCCTCAGTTCCTTTATTCTACACAGAACAATCTAGAAGACAGCAACCTGACACTGACAACAGATACAAAGAAAAAAGCAGGAAAAGAAGGAGGATCAGGAGGATAATATGAGGACAGAAGGGAGTAGAAAAATGGAGGCAGAAGAAAAGGAGGTTGGCTTAAGAAGAGCCTGTCCAAAAGCCAAAAGCCTAGGTAAATGATAACCTAACTATGGAAAACATTTTTGGCAATATTTGCTAACTCTCTACCAAGTGACAGATGAAATATCATGTTCCAGTGGTGTGTCCAGAGAATAGATAATTACACTCTATTCTCTTGCTCCACTGAGGTATGCAGTCTCTTCTTTTTAAAAATTATTTTAGTGAGAAACAAATAGCAATGAGACAGTTTCAAAACCGATTACTAGCACAGTTTCAATAATTAATACATTGTATATTGTTATCTTATTGGATATTCATTGTACAAGATGCAGACATAACGTCTTGTCCACAAACTAGAAAAAACCCTCTCTATTCAATGAATTAAGAGAATGCAGCTGTATATCTATCCTATTTTGAGTATACAGATACAAAATGTCCTTCATTTCTATCCCCCTTTTTGTTTAGTTTTGTCAGTGAAGGGTATTCCATCAAGCCTCTAGCACCAAAATTTTTTTTTTAATTTTATTTGTGTGTGTGTGTGTGTGTGTGTGTGTGTGTGTG
>NDGN011518218.1:0-11664 GCA_002564285.1 Tympanoctomys barrerae | reverse complement strand
AGTTAATTATTTCAAAAAAAAAATTATTACAGTATAAAACATATCATAAGTTACCTTCAAAATACTTCTCCTCACTTTGAACCTGTATCCTATAATTCTACTTTCTAAAGCAGTTCTAGAAGTCCTCTTTCCTACATTTTTTAGTTATACTGCCATAGCTGCCTCAAAGTCCTAAACTAATAAAAAATTTACCTTTCACAGTCATTGTGACTTTGGAGAAGACCCAGAAACTGTATGGTTTTAGATTTGCTCAATAAATTGAGTAGAGATAGATCATAGTGTTTTTATTTGACAGAAATTCCTCTTCCTGACATATTTTGGTACATGGAGATCACAACTTCAATAAGCATTCATTTACAAAGTTAAATGTGGTCAACTTTCAATATCTTTCCTATTTCTACTTTCTAAATGAATAACAACTTTCTTTTCTTAGCTTTTTTGTCTTAAAAATTCACAATTATCAAACACTATTTTTAGGAGCACAATACATAATAATCTTGGGTAATACGAAGAAAATTTATACATGCCTAACAGATCCTTCTAGAAGAAGGAAAAATTATTTAATATCCATAAGGTAAATATAAAAGACTTAAAAGTAGAGATATAAAGTCCATAGTTTAACAGCTTTTTGGAAGCAATACTCTCTCACAAACACTTAAAAATCACATGGAAAAGTTTTATAATCTGCCTAAAATTAAGTTGATCACACAGTTTCTAGTAGAAAAATAACAGAACAAAAGAAGAAGATTCTAGGCTATATCCCTTTTAAGCATGTACATATAATCATTGAAAATTGCTGGGAAAATATATGGCAAACTGCTAAACTTTTTATCTATGGGATTGAAATATGATGGTCTAAGAGTTCCTATGCAGAGAACATTTTTACTTTTAATTTTATATAATACTGTAGTGTTTTATATGTCTTCATTATTCTTTAAAACCTCTCATATATCTAGATAGATAGATAGATAGATAGATAGATAGATAGATAGATAGACATTCATTTAATGTACTTTTTATTTTGGAAAAATTTTAGTTTTACAGAAAAGTTACACAAATAGTACAGGGTTCTCATAATACTCTTCACATGTTTCCTCCATTGTTGACATAATCACATTACCAAGGTATGCACATAAACATGTAACACTGATCTTAGTACATTACTACTCATTAAACTCCAGACTATTTGGATTTCACCAGCTTTTCTGTTAATGTTCTTCTTCTGTCCCAGGACCCAACTGAGAATGCCACATTGTATTTAGTCAAATTTATGCCTCCTTAGTCTCCCTGGTCAGTAACCGCTTCCTATGCTTTCCTTGTTTTTCACAATCTTGACATATTTGAGAAATATAGGCCAGGTATCAGGTAGGCTCTGTACCCAAACTGGGTTTGCATGATATTTTTTTCATGATCTGAATGAGTTATAGATATGAGGGAAGAATATCATACAGATGAAGTACCTATCTTATCACATCAAGGTTACAGAACAGTCACACAGTATCACTAGTGATGTTAATCTCATATGGCTAGGGCTATTCTTTCTAGATTTCTCTACTAAAAACTTACCATTTATCCCTTTCTGTTCTTTGAAAGCAAGACCTAAGTTTGGCCTAACCACAAGAGTAACTTAAGCTTTTCCTCCTCAAGAAAGGAGTATTTAAATGCATAATTTGGAAACTTTCCATAAGGAAAAATTTGTCCATTCATCCCTGTTTATTTGTTCAATCATTTATTTTTAGTAATATGCACTCATGCATACTTTAAGTTATATAACTCAATACTACATTATTTATTAGATTTGACCAGTAGAAGCTTTTTTAGCTCTGAAGCTCTGTTCCCATTTGAAATACTCATTCTGTTTCTTTTTTTGAACTCTACTTTCTGGAACTATGACACTCAAGGTTATCTTGAATTTTTCCCTGCCTTTCCCCTAGAACTAGGTATATCAAGAGTCAGTTCCTTTTACTGAAGAATGATATTCATGAACCAAGATCAGTGTAGTGCATTACTTCAACTACCTTTCAATAAGTTCGTTGAGGATTTGAATTAGTGTTTATGAAGCAGTTCTTAGCATAGATCCTGGAAGACATGATTATTATTCTTATACACATTTATAATAAATTTGAAACTTCCTAATTGAAATTATACTCCCACTAGTCACTACATCAAGCCCTAATGTGCCCCCAGATCTTTCTGTGTCTCTGAGGATCAGGATCACATAAGGCCAGGAATAGGCATTCCTCAGTCCCAGACCCACTAGCCTGCTTGACTAGAAAACATTTTTCTTCCAAGTAACTGTGAGAGTCACAAAATCAAAGGATGTTGGTAGCAAAGATCTTCTTTGCTTTTTTTTAAAGAGTAGAAATAATTTATCATGAGATTCTGCTTGAGAGGGTCAGAAGGGGACCCAGAAAGTGGCTTGCCCTCCTTTGCATTTTAAAATTGTAAGTTTAATGAAATGCTTTCAATGTCATTAAAATAATATGCACTCTCATAAGTCAAACTGACTTTGGGTCTACAGAGTATAATTTATGTACCACCCACTTAGGACCCTTGCAATCAATTTCTACTTGCTAAAGGGGATTCTCTAATAGCTATTACACAGCAGAAATTATTTGAAGGTGATTTATCTGTTGGATAGTACTGATTTCCAGTAAGCTGATATTTCTAAATAATAGCTATTTTGGATGGAATGTAAGGGAACCTCTAGCTCAACCACCCTCTCTGGTTAGGGTGGCTGGTGGGCGCATCTAGAACAAGAATCACATAGGTGAGAGTGCTGGATGATCTGTGAGGAGGATACAGGGACCAGTGAGAAGATCTCGGAAATGAGAATGAGAAAAAGCTCTGTGGCCAGTAGCTTTCAGTAAGTTATTTGATACATGCTGAGATGTTGGATGGAAAACACTGGGAAAAACTCACCCTGTTTTGAGCCATGGCTCTCACAGGTCATGCAGTTTTACATAAATGACCTCTGGGTCCTGGAAAATGTATGCCAATTTCCTTGAGACAAAGAATGGTAAGAGCAAAAGCAAATAAAGCCACTTCTTGAAAATTAAATGCATTGGTATTGTCAAGACAGCATGGTATTAGGAGCCATTTATGGTTCGGTTAAATTTCTAAGTGACCCTTCACCAAATGAAAGACTTTGCACAAATCATAAATCACAAGTTTCAATAAAATGGTAATCCAGTCTTATGATATTTATAATTTACTTTAAAAGGCTTTGTAGTGAAACACATGTAAATTCATTTTAATTTTGTTTCTAGGTCAAGTCAGCTACAGTGATATGTGGAATATGTAGTCCAGGAATAGGGGTATGTGGTAGGCAGACTTATATCAGAAAAGAAGTGATCTTCCTCCCACTTCAGTCACTATTCATCAGTTTAGCAGTCAGCAAGCTAAGAGATAGTGATCAGTTTCACTCAATGAAATTAAAGGTATCCAAGATGTGTAGGGTAGCTAAAATAGATCTGGAACACTTTCAAGAAGGAAGATTAAGAATCCCCTCATGCACCAACTTTGCACTATTTGGTGATACTCTCTCAAACAAGTGACATATTCTAAGATTATGAACAAGTAGTGAATCATGACGAAAAATACCACTGCTTTAGGAACTCAGAGTTACAACCACAGAGACACTACCAAAAGCTTTAAAAGGCAATGGGTTTCATTTAGGAGGTCCTTAGGTCAGGTATGAAGCAAGGGTTGAGTTCAAGGCAGATATGCTCATCTTTTCCATGTAAAGTTGGTTATGTGATGTGATTAGTCCTGTTCAATTTATGGAAGAAGCAGGCCAGCCAGACTAGAAGCTAGCCTAAGACTTACACAAACATGGATACCTCACAGGTATAGAATTGGAACAGAAATGCTTCTAAAATGAGGACAATGAAGAGTGTAGTTTCCGTTCACCATTTCTGAGCACTTCCTGTGTTCTAGAAATGCCAGGCATTTCACATGCTTGAAGGGGCTGAAGGGGCTGTGGGGAAAAAAGAAGCCCTTTTC
This sequence comes from Tympanoctomys barrerae, assembly GCA_002564285.1. NCBI lineage: Eukaryota > Metazoa > Chordata > Mammalia > Rodentia > Octodontidae > Tympanoctomys > Tympanoctomys barrerae. Next base: position 7,659 of record NDGN011518218.1, on the reverse strand, counting down.
TACTGTCAGTGAGAGTGTAGACTGGTACAACCACTGGAAATCAGTGTGGAAATTCCTTAAGAAACTAGAACTGGCTGTCTCAGCTGACCCAGCTATTCCTCTTTTAGGTCTCTCCCCAGAAAAATTAAAAACATCATACCACAGCAATATATGTGCAACCATGCTCACAGCAGCAACATTTGTAATAGCTAGATCCTGGAAACAACCTAAATACTCTAACTGAGGAATGGATAAAAAAAAGATATGGTCTTGGCAGGAGAGATAGCTCAGCAGTCTTAAGAGTTTGCCTGGCAAGCCACAGACCCTGGTTTGATCACTGGTACCACATGCAATGCCAGCCTCACCCCAGACACGCTGTGTTGGCCCCAAAACCAGGGATAGTGGTGCACACCTATTATCCCAGCATTGGGGAGGCTGAAACAGGAGTATCACTATGAGTCCAAGCTGCATAGCAAGACTCTGCACCCAATGCATAAATTAAAAAATATATTTTTAAAAAATTAAAAAATGTGGTCTTTTTATACAATAGAATACTACTCAGCCACTAAGAAGGATAAACCTCATGAGACCTTTATAGGTAAATAGATGCAACTCAAGAACCATACTCACAAGTAAAATAAACCAAATGCATGTGTATAAACATGATATTGTCTTGCTAGTGTGAGAATCCGAAAGAGTAAATAAGATCCAAAATGTACAATACATATTGTAAAATGGGAAGAAACTGTTCAAAAAGAAAAAGAACCCGGCAAGGGAAAATGGAGAAAGGATGGAAGGGAAAAGCAAATATATACATTTAAATATACATATATTATAATGATATAATGTATATGATAGTTATCCTACTAATTTCTCTTAAGTAATTGAAAAGAAAGTTTTGTGCTAATATTTGGACAATTAAATGCCATTAGCTTGTATTCTAGGTAACTAATTTAAAGATAAGAATACACAAGGCATTAACCATTGTTACTATCCTATTATCTTGAAATTTGGGGGGGGGGTTTCTCTTTAAAAGAAAAAAGTTTCTCTCTTCCAGTCTGGTATTAAACTCATGATCTTATTAAAGTCATTTTAGACTAAATAAAATATCACATTTGTTTCCCTGATAAGCAGTACACATACAGAACCCTTTGGACATTTAACTTCAATGATTTTTTTTAGCTTAAAGAACTTCACACAACACAATTCTGATTATGTTATAAGTACATAAAATTTTATATTTTCTATCAAAGTATAAAATATAAAAAAGAGTTGAAATAAACTTGCAAATGCCAGTCAAATTATGGAATTATTGCTTCAGAAATGGTTGAGGCTGACATGAAAAACCAAAAATATCCTTCAGAAAACTTCTCAGAAGCATATGTCACTCTAACAGGTATGACAGTCACACTTGCATACGCTGAAAAGGACTTGCTCCTTTTCCCAGGAATCTGCCATTTCTTATAACTATTTCTCTTTCAAATTCTTTAGGTCACTTGCTTATTTTAATAGCTAGACACATAGATATTTATGATCAACACATACCATGACGGTTACCAGTAACATCATGACTGCTGGGTACCAAGCATATGACAGGCACTGTTCTGGGGCCGTGAGTAGTCTCAGCAAGTTTTCAAGGCAGGCACAATCATTTCCATTTTACAAATTTCAGCAAATTTGAGCAACTTACTCAAGGCCACAAGGGTGATAGCAGAGAAGCAGGACTCGATCCCAGGCCTGTCTTTTACCAAACTGGTAAAAGCAGTATACTTCGTGAAATATGCTGTGTACTACTTCTCTTGCTCATTTAGAAATTGGCTTTCATCACTTCTGTGCTGTAAAACTAGCATAAGCTATTTATAAAAACAGTGAAGACTATTATTATTTTATGCTAAAAACAAATTTCAATTGAATCACATAAAGTTGCTGAGACTTGTTCATTTTGACCACAAAAAAATAAGAATTTCACAAGTTTCAACTTAATAAAAGTATATTCACTTATATTTTGCATGCCTTCCTGGAATAACAATGGGAAGGTCTAAAGAGATTTCATACTCCATAGGAAGTATAAAATAGAAACAGATGTGTTACCTTTCTCACTAACTGAAGATATATAATATGGCTCAAGGAAAAAAAATAGAAAATGCACAAAGTTTCAAGATAAAGAAATTCTGGACAAAAATGTATTGTGAAAGACAGTAACTTATTCTTTTAAGTGAAACCTTACATGCTCACTAGAGGTTGACCACCAAGAATACTGTGAATACAAGCAATGAGACACACCAATGTGAAATACAGATGTTGTGCAAACACTGTTGTCTAAAGGTTTGTTCCAAAAAATGTATATGATATCCAAACGCCCAATGTGCTGGTATCAGCTGAGTTCTTTAGGAAGCACTTAGGTCATGGTGGTGTAATGCTCAGAAATGGGATTAGTGCCTATAAGGGAGGCCTCAGAGAGACCTCTTGTCCCTTCTATCATGTGAAGATAAAGCTAGAAGGTGTCCTTTGTCAACCAAAACATGGACACTCACCAGACAGGGAATCTGCAACAGTTTAATCTTGGACTTCTTAACCTCCAGAACTCCATGAAATTTTTGTGTTTATATGCCACCCAATTTATAATATTTTATTATAGAAGCTTAAATGAACTAAGATAATAAGTTAAAATGTTTTTATCTACCTGAGGGCACTAATTAAATGTAAAATATTATTTGGAATATCTTTTTGAATATTGTAAGGCTGAACAATTAAGAGATACAGAGAAAAAAAGAGATACAGAGAAATGTGAGTTATAAAATTGTAGAGCTAATAGGAAACAAAAATTAAATGTAACTTTTTTGTTTTTGCACAGACAAAAACAAAGTTAAAGAAGATTATATCAACATGACTAAGGCTCAAGTTTCTTTTTTAAGAATAAAAAATATTAATTAAAAAGTATTAGAGGGGCCAGGGAGATAGCTCAGTAGAATAAGTGCTTGCCTGGCAAGCATAAGGGCCTGAGTTCAATCCCCAGTTCTGAAAAAAAAAAAAGTATTAGAAATGATACACAATTTCACCAAACAAAGTAACAGAAATTCAACAATGGTTGCATGATGTTACCTTCAAATTAGTTGTTTGGGTTACCAGATATAAACAAAGCAACAACAAAAAAGTTATAAGAAATGAAAAAAAGAATCTGAATAAAAAGAAAGAAATTTTAAGAATTAACTGCTCCTTTCAAAAGACCAACAGAAATTAACAGTACAATTATGCAAATTATCCTGCATATATACATAAATACATCATTTTCCCTTCTTTCTTTTGTCCTTTTCCTCATTCCAGTTTTTCTTTTCCATAGAACAAATCCTTTCCTTTCACAGTATCTATTGTACTTTTCAGAGTTTATTTCTTCTTTCAGGTTCTCACACTAGCAAGAAGTGTTGCTCATGTGGGCCTGATTTATTTAATTTACCAAGTCTCTAGTTGCATCCATTGATCTAAAAAAGCTTTGAGTTTTCCATTTTTATAGCTAAGTAATACTCCATTGTGTAAAAACACCACATTTTTTCATCCATTCCTCAGTTGATGGGCATTAAAAGCTAGCAGTGGAACTCCCATTCAAGACAGCTGTTCTCCTCCTAAGTAACTTTCCAAAAGAATTAAAATCATCATACCACAGCAATACATGTGCACCTATGTTTACAGCAGCACAACTTGTCATAGCTAAATCTTGGGAACAACTCAGTCTCAGGTTTCTTACTGCTGGTACTAAAACAGATTAGAGTAACATATTATTTTAAAGCAATATTGTTATAAATTACAACTGGCCATATCAAGTATTGCAAATGTAAGAAAATTCTCAGGTGACATAATTTTTATCTTTTAGCAACATGAAGTGAATGAAAGTAAATATACTAAATATGTTTTATGATAATAAAAACACTTAAAATTTCACAGCCTTACATTTCCTTACTCAGTCTATTATAATAACACAACCAGATACTTCTTTCTCTCAGGATGTTTTTCTGGGTGCTTTTTGATATGGTTTGTCTTCTTAAAGAATAAGGCATTCTAAAAATAGTTTGTTGTCGAGATGGTTTGAATTCAAGAAAAATAAATCTCACATGTGCTCCCTGAGAAATAAGTACTCCTTTCTGAAAGTATGACATTCAGAATATGCCTTGATATGTAATTCAGCTGTAGATATTTTCTACTAAAAGACAGTTTGCCTCTAATTGAAAATAACTTGCAAAAATCAGTCATCTTTATTATTTCCTTCATTTATGAGGCTACACACTCTAACTGAACACCTTATTAAGTTCTTCTGCTTTGCCTTATTTCTCATGACTAAGAGCAACAGGACAGGGATACTCCCTGGCTCATTCTCTTTATCAAGGCATTTTCATCAAAGATTCTAAAATTCTACCAGTGTATCAGTCTCAGATTTGTAGGTAAGGTTTATGATTTATTTACTTTTTAAAAATAAGAAATAGTTTTTTTAAATTAGAAATTATACAGAATGGTACAGTTTATGATTTAAAGAGAATAAATAATGCTGTTCTTAAAGGACACTCAAATTCACTAACAAGAAAAAGACACATCTACTAGAAGAATCAATATATTTTTGACCTGCAAAATCCCAGGTCCCTTATCCTGTAGAGGAGAGGAACCAACATGGCTCACATAATACCTATGCTTTTAATTAAGAATTTAGAGCAAGACCAGTTTGGGGGTTTTGCGGGGGTTGTTTTTGTTTTTGTTTTGCAGAACAGGGAATTGAACTCAGGCCCTTGTGCTTGCCAGGGAAGCACTTATTCCACTGAGCCATCTCTCCAGCAGAATTTGCGCCATTTGGTGTTTTTTCGGTTTGGTTTGGCTTTTTTGGCTTTTTTTTTTTTTTTTGGTGGTACCAAGGGATCAAACTCAGAACTTTGTGCTTGCCAGGCAAGCACTTACTCCACTGAGCTATCTCTCCAGCCCAAAGAATTTTGAGCAACTGAATGGGCAATGCCCTAACCATTACGCATGAGGACTTCTTGATACACTATCTAAATGACAAGAATCACTGGAGGCATTTAGTACCATGAAAACAATCACTGCAAAGGAGAATTATGCATACTACTGAAGACAGTTATAGTGCCTCCTTCATGGGGTTATGTGGATTAATTCACTCTTGTCACAAGGGTTTATTGAGCATGTACTGTATGCCAAGCTCTACTCTAGAGGACAAGTAAATACCATCCAACAAAATAGACAAATATTTCTGTCCTTGTATGATTTACATTACACCAAAAGAGGTAAAATAATAAATAAAATATGTAGTTTTCAAGTGATGATAAATGCTACATAAGTAGGAAATAAATTAAATGATACAGTGTATGTGTTTGGCACAGAATAAGCACTTGAAATATACAACAAGGTTTTTCTTGTTGCTAATAAAACAAAATGAATTCTTTGGCTTCAGGATTGGAATCAAGTAGAAACTGTTTTCTTCTAAGGGGCTGGTAATAACTTTATCCCATTACTTCTGAGTACATAAAATAATAGTTTTATCAAATATCCACTCTATACCAACAACTTTCCATAAAAATACCTCATTTCATCCTATAAAATGATTATTTTCCCTATTTTATATTTGGAAAAAAATAAGAACCAAAAGATCACAGATTGAATAATTTAAGAGCTACAAATCAGAAGGAAATATATCTAGCTCTAAAATCTATCCTGCAAGCCTCTGTTTTCATTGATTGTTGAAGTACAAAACATCAGAAGACAGAGTAAATCAAGAAGGGAGACATAAATACTACTTACCAGGCACCTACTGCCGGTGCCCTGCCTTCCTTCTCTACCACCAGTCTCCGGCCCAGACAGTACCACTCAGCCTATACTCATCTATGGAAATGGACGGATTTTAGGACTCTTACCACTCAAAACAGAAACCTCTCATGTGGGCATAAGATGTGGCAAAAATTAAAAGAACTCACTTTAGATTTGGTAATTTGGAATTCCTAGCACCAATTGATGCTCCAGGCTATTGTTAACAAGGTGCATTTCATTTTCTCAACAAGCTGGTTTACAGAATTCACCTTACTACTTCTTGTTTTGGCATCTTAACATGTATGTATTACATTTAGATAAAGATGATATTAAGACAAAAAATAAAAATAAAATAAAAAATTTAAAACTTGGTATTAAGAAGAACCAGAGACACTATAATGCTAAGTGAAAAAACTCAGACACTCTAACTTAAACAACACACAGTTTCTCTTATATGACAAACCCAAAATATAAAATAGAGATAATAGGAAATAGGCAGACACACATTTTGCAAATGGGAAAGGGACCAAGAGATGAAGTGGGTAAGGGAAGGGAAAGAGGGTGAAGAAAAGCATTCGGATGTATTATATACACGTGCTAATTCCCCACAAGGAATGGAAATACCTTGTACTACAAACACGTGCTAATAAAAAATGAAAACACAAAGATCTGAGAACTAGAGAAAAACCTCATGTCAGAGATCATGATAAAGTATCTATTTCCCTTTTTAAAAATCTGTAATAACTACAGCTAAGTATATGGATTTATTCACTATCCTGGCAAATAAACCAAATAACACTAATCAGAGCAAATAACAAAAGGAAAAATATTCTAAGTAAAAGGTGCCAGGAGGAAATGTGCCCCTTCTTAAGTTTATGTTATTTTTTGTTGATCTCCTGCCTCTCAATCTATTCTTTTTCAGTTTAGTCAGAAGTCAAATCTTCAGAACACCTCAATGAATATGTACTTATTACAAAATTGGCATCTTCCTTCTCCAGTCTGACCCTTTATTAGCTCTCTGAGCAGTCATACCTGGCTGCATGATTGCTTTTGTTTTTTATCTTTACTTTCACATTTGTCCCTTTTGGTTGGAGCAGCTGCCCTTCTGAAGCAGGTGTTTTCTTACAGTATTCTAAAAGACAAACCCCACTCCTAGCCAAAGCTGAAGAAATGTTCATTTCTCTAATTTCTATCTATGCCGCCTGCCTTCTCATTACCAACTCCCATCCCTTATTTTGTTTATTTTAAAATAAATGTGAATGTAACAATAGCACTAAGGGAAAAAATTTTAAACAACTCTTACACACCTGTTTTCATCTTTGCATAGAATTTTCTACTGCATATGGCCCTACTGTTCAGCTATTTCTAATTGGTCCTCTCATAGGCATCTTGAAAGACTGCTAATATGTTTTCAGGAGTCCTTCCCTCTTCATTCACACAAACATAAAAACTAAACTGAATTTAGGGCCACCTTTAAATTAACCATGGGCAAATTAGAGAAGATCCAGAGCCATCTGGCCTGAGGTGAGCTGTTTTTATGTTAACATACTGGAAATTAAGAGAGAGAGCTAAGGGATGCTGGTGGGAAGACGGTGGTGGGCTCATAACCACCCCAGAAGGTGGCGGTGAAGACCCAGAGCGCAGTCCCGGCGAGTGAGTGAGATGACCCAGGGCCTTCCGGATCCTGAATAGAGCCAGATTGTAAGCCCTATGAGTGAGAGAGACGACTGAGGGCTTGCGGGATCCTGAATAGACCCAGAGCGCAGGCCTGGTGAGTGAATGAGATAACCCAGGGCCCGTGGATCCTTATTTGACCCGGGCTGCAGGCCCAGCACGGAACCCTTCAGCAGAACTCCCTGCAAAGAGGCTAGAGGCAAGACC
>NDGN011518202.1:1224-11817 GCA_002564285.1 Tympanoctomys barrerae | reverse complement strand
AACTCAGGCCCTTGCACTTGCCAGAGAAGCACTTATTCCACTGAGCCATCTCCCCGGCCCCTATATGTAGCCTTATGTTCACCATTTCAATCCCTTTAAGTGCACTGTTTAATAGCCTTTGTAATATTGTGCAATTATCACTTCTATTTTCTCATCTCAAACCTTGTACCCATTGACAATAATTGTAACTGCCCCTCCTGCTCAACCTTCCAGGAGCAGCTAGTCTACTCGCTGTCTCTGAATTCGTCTAGTTTAGGGACCTCAGATAAGACACTCATATAGAAGTTGACTGTCTTTGTCTAACTTCTTTCATTCAGCATAATGCTTCCAAGGTTCACACGTGTTGTAGCTTGTGTCAGCATTCCATTGCCTTCTGTGACCGTCTACCCCTGTCTGCCCTGCACGCATCTACACAGCAGTGGAAATCGGGGGCGCCGGGATTGGTAAGGAGTAAAAGGAAAGTTCAGAGACTATGTGGATGTGATAGTGATGCATTTCTATTTCTTCCTGACAAGTGAATCATTTTTAAAAGTACTCTGGGTAAACAATTCTAATGATGACATACGTTTCACATTTTTTGCTAGCTGATTTCATGTGTTTTCAATACTTTTCAATTCCTGCAAATAGCTTTTCTCCTTTGTGAAGTTGGTGGGAGATATGCAGAGCCCTCAGTGCTGTACTGAGGCTGACTTGTGGCATCTATTATACTGTTTGGTGATTTAACTTCTGAATTTCGAGAAATGGTAGAGTGCTTATCTTTGATACCATATTTTAAGTTCAGAGAGGAGACAATTTGGTATATCCAGCATTAAAATCAGATAAAGATCATACATTTCGCAAAGCATTGGCTACATATTTGGCACTTCTTGAAACATTTTCTTGTACTCTCTGTTCCATCCAGCATCACCCAACAAAATATGCAGATAGTAGTCATGCTACAGTTTAGCACTTAACAAATTGATTTGTCTATTGATTCCAGCTTTCCTAGGGGCCTGCTATTATATACATATATTTGATACCAGAATGTTTAGAAATAGTCATCTTCCCTTAAAACCACTGACATTTGAATTGTGCTATATTCCGTGCTGATCTTAAGTTATTGCACAGCTATCACTTTATGTCAACTCAGGTGACAGAAAGCAAAATTCAGGGGCAGGTTTAAAGCGTGTTTTTCCTTCCTAAATCTTATCTTTCTCTATGGGCCTGGGATGGTTTACATCTCTGGTTTGTATCTTAAAGTATTTTAGTGTGTGCTTCCTATGGTATCTTAACTCCCTGAGATTTACCAAGGACAAATGTAATCTTAATATTATATTGTATTTCATTTCGCAGGTTTGTTTCATAACCTCAATAGTTATTTCTAGTTGCAATTCGTTTCCTTTTTAATGTGTTAATAAAATGCTTGCATTAGATTGGCTGGACTCCAGAATCTGATACGGTCATGCCTCAAGTAAGTGATAAAACTTGTGACAATATAGCACTCGGAGATCTTTGGATGCATCGTAACTATCCAAGTGGGGAAACTCATAGTTCCTCATAGAGTTAAATGAAGGTCAAACCTGGTTTCCGACACGAAGTTCAGATGTATTGGCAGATCCCCATGCTTGCATTTATTATACTGTAATTTGGGGCTTAAAGAGTTATATCCAGTCCTTCCCCAACATCTGGATAGTGTTTATAACGATCACATTTGATCCTAATGTAATTTTGTTGGAGAATTCACTAGAATTCCTCTGTTGGCTACATTACAACCGAACATGAGATCTGCTAAAATATTACCCAAAAAACCTGAGCGACTATCCACAGAGAATACAAAAATAGATAGATTTCACTGCCCCACTCGCTCCCTTTCCCCTGCCTCTGTCCACTAACCACATCATGTTCATCTATCTGGGCTTCCCTGTCTCCATTGATAAAACGGAGGCGCCGCTTTAACAGCAGCCGGTATTTGTCAAGGGTTTTCAAACTTGAAAAGCAGCCCAAGCACAGACGTCTTTCAGAGATGATTATTGTGTGTGCTCAGCGACAGTGGTGGCTTCAAGGACTCATGTGGATGGCACGAGCTTGATGGCAAGTCTTCCCTTTCATTTTCCTTTTGATTTAAACTCCATTCCTTAGGTTGGAAGGACATTATTTACAAAGCAAAGCCAACTGATTGGCTCTAATCACCTTTCCCCCATCAAGGAAAGCCCCAAATGAATCAAGCTAAAACTTTTAAGGGCTATAAAGGGAGCCTTTAATTATGGGAGATTGATGGGGGGACATTTGGGAGCTTTCACAGTGCAGTCCCAGGACCTCCCAGCCCTGCTAGCAGGAAGATTATTAGCATACCTCATGTAATTTGTGCATAGTAATGTACCCTTCCCATGAAATAATTTTAATGTTCAAAAAGAGACAGATGGGAAGGGAAAAAACAGATAGGGAAGGACAGAGACTGTAGCAGTCTTTAGAGAGGGAAAATTATTTCATTAAATCTAAAAAGCATATGCTTTTCTGATGTACAGCATATGCAAGTCTATGCAAATTATTTAATAGTAGTGCACTCAGAGTAATTTCCATTTCCTCCCTAGCTTATGATGGAAATATTCCTTTTAATCAGATTAGATGACATCCTCCTCAAACTTTTGGGGTTTCAATTTAATTTACCATGCTAAGTAGTTAGGGTAATTTGAAATAAAGCAATCAGTGAGCTGAAAAGAACGAAGCCAAACCTCGTTTCTGTCTTAGCCACGAGGGGCTGGCGGGCTGTGTGAGCCCCGCGAGACTCCCTTCCGCAGCCCCTTCCTGCTCCCCAGTGCCGGAGACCTCAGCAGAGTTTCAATAGCCAGTTGTGTTGCTTTGATGGCACCTAGGCAGGTCTGTTTCCCATCCACCGGGTTTGCGTGTGAAGCTGCATTCCACCAGGCCTCCCCCGGCGGTCACAATTTACGGTGCCGCCTCAAGCCCTGACAGCAAGATGAATTCACACTCCTTAAAAACTTTTTCACCTGGGGATGTGACGGACTCCTGCAGGGATCTTTGAAATGGGTCTCTCAAGAGGTCCAGCAGATATGCCAGTCTAGACTTTGGGAGAGGCTGAGATTCTGTCTAGTGCCAAGAGAGGTAAGGGTTACCAAGAAAAGTCATGTCAGGACAGAATTTATGAGAGACACAGCCCTGAGAGGGGCACCTACATATGGGTGGCACCTATGCTACAGGAGCAGCTCTGGGCTTTGATAGAACAGGGAAGATGTGGGGGGGGCTCTGCTATATGCTACACAGTGCCAGGGTGGGCTTCTCTTCAAGTTCTGAGGCAATCTTAACACTAATACCTACTCTTCCAGAAGATGGCAGTAAGGGGTCTTAAAAAGGGAGATCCAACTTGGCCTCAAGCTCCAGCTAGAAATACCAGAGAGGATTGTTTCTCCTCCTCCTCCTCCTCCTCTCTCATCCCTTGTCTATGGCTGGTGATGTGGGTGTGGGTGGAAAGGGTGTGGATTTTAATTGCTTCAGCTAATTTCCCACAAAGTGTTAGCAGATGAGATTTAAATATCATCCATATTAAGACTGCTAGGGGTTTATGGGCCACCAAGATATAAGTGAAATTTAGTGGTGAAATTTCATGCACTGAAACAAAGGGTCACTTTTTCCTTTCCTTTTTTATTCAAAAGAAGCCCCTAGGCAATGACTCAGTTAGGACCCCAGTTTAAGAGGCGCTCCTAAGACCAGCTCCCTGTGAAACAGGAAGCGCTTCTTATCAAGAGTTTGTCTACAACTTCTGAAAGTGACAGAGAGAAAAAAACAAGCCTTCGTCAATGAATTCTTGAATAATGAGCAAACTTGTGAGTAATCAAGCAGGCAGCTTTTCTGAGTCTTTCTTTGCATCATTTTTGTTATTCCCCAAGACAATCCTTTAAGGTGGTTATCCTCTTCCCTGCCTCACAGAGAAAGAGACTGCTGGCTGGCCAGGCAAGCGGAGGGGCTGACAGAGGCTTGCCGCTAGCTGCCCATTCTGATCCTAGCCTGTCTCCCCCCAGGGCCCAACCTCGGGTTAATAGCGTGCTCTCCTGCACTAGCATTGAAGATAGGACTAAAGTGGACTTAGTTATTTTGGTTGTTATAAAATAGTTAAAATATATACATGATAAATTCAAACCCAAAATCACAAAGAGGTTCCTTCCTCTTTCTCATCTCTGGTCATCTTCTTTCATGCAACTGGTTGTAGTTTCCTGTGTATTCTTTCAGAAATATTCTGTTCTAGAATCAATCAATCAGTTAATCAATGTGTGTGTGTGTGTGTGTGTGTGTGTGTGTTTTCACCTCACATGAATTATAGATCAGGAAACATACAGTTGTATCTTTTTCAGGCTTTTAAAGTAATGCCTTTTGGGCTAGGGAGATAGCTCAGTGGCAGAAAAACCTGCCTGGCAATATGGCAAGGTCCTGAGTTCGATTCCCGGTACCAAACAAAAACGAACAACTAATGTCTTTCAGAGGCGTTAACTGTCATGACAGATTCCAAAGTGGAAATACTTCAGTTGTATGCACCACAGTTTTATTTAACAGTGATTTTTTTTAAATTTATAAGCTTATTTAAATAACAAAATTTAGAGACTATAGATGTCTATCAGTGTGCCACCCTTGGAAAATTTGATGGACAAATGCTCCAAAACTCAAATAACATATGGCTTCTCCAAACAACGTAGCAGGTACATTTTGAAGAACTTGTGTTATGCTTTAAGTAAATACTATCACAGCTCAGATATATGACCCCATGCCATTTGAATTAAAATTAAAGATCACCAAAGGAAGATTGCGAAGTCTCAAGATATTTAAGAAAAGTAGCAGCACTAACAGGATCTTTTGCCCTTTCTTTTTCTTTCTTTCTTTTTTTTTTTGTTTGTTTTTTCAGAACCAGGGATTGAACTCAGGTCCTTGCACTTGCTAGGCAAGTGCTTATTCTACTGAGCCATCTTTCTTTGGTGCTTAGACACATAGCTGTGGCCTATGGAAGCTTTAGTTTGACTTCTTTAGAGTAGGATGAGCGCAATCAGTAAGAAGGAAGTAGGCATAGACTCACTTTTCCAGAGAAACAAATAATAAAAGAAGGAATTCTGTAATCTAGAGAGAGAGGAAGTTTCTTTATGATCCAGTAAGCTCTGTTCTTTTGGAGCTGATATAAATACTGATCTGTTGACACCTTTAGATGAATTACACTTTGAAAAACCACCAGGAGTTACACAAAAGATGAAATTTATATTCTCTAAATTTAATACATTCCCAGGAGTGACAATGAAAGAGAGGGAGAGAGAAAGAACAGGAGGAGGAAAAAGAACAGGAGTAGGAGGAGGGCCAGGAGGAGGAAAAAGAGGAGAAGGAGAGGGAGAAGAGAAGAGAAGGAGAGGGGAGGAAAACAGAGGGGACAGGAGGGAAAAATGCAGCAATTATTCTCTCAATATGGATTGACACCTAAGGTCAGGTTCTGTCTAAGAATTTCCAAGATATTAGTGCCTTATCCAATGAGATTCCAAATACTCCACTTACTCCCTCTGCTACAGCCTGTCTANGCGAAGACTATCCAGTTTTTCTAATTTGGAACCTTTGATCCCTATACTTGTGCTATTCTCTATATTTTGCCCTGTTTCCAGGCTCCCACACTATCTTTTGAAAATCTTATCAATCAGTTGTTTGACCTGGAAGGTGAGGGATCCCAAGGCCAGCGAACTCTACCACGGGTCTCCCCCACGTGTGCAGCACTTCACCACCACTGCGTCTCTGCACTCATCTCTGCCTGCGATGTTTTCGTACTTGTTTTGTCTTATTTTTGTGGCAGGGTCTCCGTGGCTGGCCATGAACTCACTATGTAGCCTAGGCCGGCCTGGAACTCACAGCGATCCTCCTGCCTCGGCCTCTCGAGTGCTAGGATTACAGGCATGCACCGCCTTGCCCAGCCCTGCCCTAGCTTCCTAAGGGTATGATGTAATCTTCTGGATGAGGAAGCCCTAGGACCTCAGAAACAATGACTTTAAGATGTTGGAGCAGAGGGTGATTCCACTTGACACAGAAGCAGCCATACATGCATGAAGCAAAGAATAAACTGATCTAGACTGGCCCATATAGAATCTTCAGGTTTTAGACTTGTAAGAAAGCTGAAGTCACCTAATCTAGTAGTTTCAAAGTCTTACTATGAGCATTAATGAAGTAATATTAACACATACACACACACACACACACACGCACACACACACACAGAGGCATGCAAATGAATCTTTGCCACAGCAAGAATTGTTTCATTCTTTATTTAAATCAAATGGGAGTAGTCCTAATTCTGACAAAGATAGGGAGAGCATCCTTCTATTTGGGTTATGTAAGTGTTCCTGGGGACACTCAAGTGGTTAAAACGATCAGCTATTGCCACAGTGATGTTGTATAACCAGCTCAGTGGAGTACAGCAGTGACAGTTGGCTTATTACTGTTAACACAACAAGCTAAAACCTAGTGTTTACAATAATTAGCATTTTAAAAAATGTATTAGTACAGGGTGTACAGAGTCTTACTACACAGATTGGACTCGTAGTGATTCTTCTGTTTTCAGCCTCCTAAATGCTGGGATTACAGGCATGCACCACCATTCCCAGTCTTAATCGCTGTCTCAATGCACCCTGGGGGTGTGGCTGGCAAGGCACACCAGGATTAAACCCCAGTCCCTGTACTCTACCTAAGCAGAAGCTTTAATCTGCTGAGTTATCTAGCTTGCCCTAGCATTCTTTTTTTTTTTTTTTTTTTGTATTTAGGACAGGGTGTATAGGGTCTCATTGCATAGATTGGGCTCATAGTGATCCTCCTGTTTACAGCCTCCCAAGTGCTGGTATTACAGACATGTGCCACCACATCCAGTCTCAATTGCCATCTCACCACGCCCCCAGGGGCGGGGCCGGCAAGCAGGCGAGGGGATCAAACCCCCGGGCCCTGTGCTTGCTTGCAGTGCTTTAATCCGCTGAGTTATTTGGCCTGCCCTTAGCATTCCTTTCCTATGCTCACAGTTCTGTGGGTTAAATGGGAGCAAATATGCTTAGGTTATGGGTCCAGCTGTGCTTCATGAATCTTTCATTCTTTTTCAGTCAGCAGCTCCCCAGAATATGTGTTTCCCAGGGAAAATGCCAGGAATGCAAGAGACAAGTGTAAGAAAAACAAAGCCAAAATCCACCTAAGTCTAATGCAGGTGTGTACTTTTTATACCCACTAAACCAAGCCATATGCTCAAGCCCAGAGAGAGTGTATCTCCACCCACTGGGAGGTTATTGTAAAGTTACAAGGCACGGGATGGGGAGATAGCTCAGTGATCTAACCGGCTGCCTGGCAAGTGCAAGGACCGGAGTTCAATCCCTAGTACCACCGTGCCAGCCACTGAAACCGGATGTGCTGGTGCACGCCTGTAATCCCAGCACTTGGGAGGCTTGGACAGGAGGATCACTAGGAGTCCAAGCTGTGTAGTGAGACCCTGTGCCAAAAAAAAAAGATGAAAGTTACAAGGCAAATGATATGAATGCATACTCTTTTTGCAAGTGAGTGAATATCTTAGTCTATCTGTGTTGCTATAGCAGAACACTTAGAATCCGGTAACTTATAAAGAACAAAAATTTATTTTTCAAAGTGCTGGAGGCTGGGTGGTTCCAGATCAAGGCACCAGTATCTGGAATTTAGTGAGGAATGTACGCTCTAAAGGGGAAGAACTCCGTGTCTTCATATGGAGAAGGCTGAAAGGCAAAAGAGAATGAACTCCTCAGAAGCCCTTTCCAAGAGCACCTTGGCTGGTTGGAGGAGACACATGCAAATCATAGCAGCGGGTCACTGGACCTACTTCCTCTGTGTTTCAGGACACAGCACACCTGGTTTTCCTCTACCTTGATGGCAATTCTACCTCAGTCCCTCTTGTGGTGAAACCTTCATGTTGGGAAAATCCCAGGACTCATCTCTTTACATTATTCTCCATTTCCTCCTTTCATGGCTATCAATGCTGAGAACACCCGAAGTTGTTATCTTTAAGGCAGTTCTGAGCTGCAGCTGTAGACATCCTCTAGAATAGATGTCTCAGACTCAATGGATTTCTTCCCAAACTGCTCTATCTAAATGCTTCTCTTTCAGTGAAGATGAAAAATTTATCTTCCAATTGTTCAGGTCAGCAACCTTACAATCAAGACTGAATTTTCTCTTTCTGTTATGTTTTAATACAGTCTCTAGCAAAGGTAACTGGTTCTACCCTTAGAACAGAACCAGACTCTTACCATCTGTAGCACCTTCACTGACCAGCTCTTTCACCAAGCTGTCTTTCATTTGGACATTACCATAGCTTCTTAGTACATCTCCTCTGTTCTTCTTTTGCCACCACTGGTCTACTAAGAGTGAGCCTTTTGAAATTTAACTTATATCACATTCTTCTTCTTCTCAAAACTTCACCCAGGGGGCTGGAGAGATGGCTCAGTGGATTAAGTGCTTCTCTGGCAAGTGCAAGGGCCTGAGTTCAATTCCCAGTTCTGCCAAAAAAAAATAATAATAAAATAAAATATAAAAAAAAAACTTCACTCAAACTAAAAGGCCAGTCCTTGCAATGCCCTACAATGTCTTCTTTTATCTGTCATCCACCTTTAAAACTCTGACAATCATCTCTTGCTATTCTTTTCTCACTTGTTTGGCTCCAGCCCTCCTGGCCTACTTAGAGTTCCTTGTACACACCAGCCAAGTTCTGCCTCAGTGACTTGGCCTTCACTTTTTCCAATGCCTTTCCCCTCTGTATCTGCTTCTCCTAGATATATACCCCAAATACTTCCCTCACATCTATCTGGTCTTCACTCAAATGCTACCTAGCTTGTGGGACCAACCTGATGACCCCTCTATTACCCTGATCTATTCCTCCCTGGTTTGTTTAACATGCTCTATTTTTTTATTTTTTCATAATACCTATCATATGTACACAAGATACTTCTTACTAATGTATTATATTTGTTGTTCATCACAAGACAATTTGAAAGATGGAGGTAAGAGGACTGTTTTGGAAGGTGCCATATTTGCTAGTAGTAGCCTTCATTTGGTACAAACTCATAAACTGCTCATAAAGGCCAAGGAGATAGCTCAGTGATCTAACAGTCTGCCTGGCAAGAGCAAGGACCCAGGTTCAATCCCCAGTTGTGTTGGCCTTGTGCCAAGTCAGCCACCAAAACCAGGTATGGTGGCACACCCCCATAATCCCAGCTGAGGATGCAGAGACAGGAGGATCACTATGAGTTTGAGCTGCATAGAGACCCCATACCAAATACATAAATACATAAAATAATAAAGTGCTCCTAGAACCCACTTCTTTTTCTCATTAGTCCATAATTGAAGTAAGAGTATTTGGTTTTTAGGCAGTTGTCACCATAATTATAAATATGGATCCTGAAATGGTAAAAAAAAGCACAAACATAGACATTGAATTAAGTTCATTTAAAATCTTATGTGAACCACGTTGATAAGATTATATTAATTTAAAGCATAATTTCAGTGAAAATAGAGAACTCTTTGGATCCTGATATCAGGCCACATTGCCCTACTGAATGATTATAAAGATATCTATTATAAAGCACTCATGGAGCTGGGGAGATGGCTCAGTAGAATAAGCACTTCCCTGAAAGTACAAGGGCCTGAGTTTGATTCCCGGTTCCGCAAATAAATAAATAAATAAATAAAGCACTCAGCTTGCTGTTTTTGGACTGTTTCTTACACTGCTACTTGTTCACCTTGTGGGGCAAAACCCACCTCATGCTGTTTTCTCCAGCCCCTACAGGTCAAGTTCAAAGTATTAGATAAGCAGATTGAAAATGAAAAGGAAGTTAGCATTTATTGTATTTACCAATCACTTAATAAATGTCAGTTATGTCCCCACATGCCATCTTATTTATTACCAACAAAAAATTATTGAATTTCTCCTCACTTTTACAGAACTAAAAGACAAAGACAGAGAAATGCAATGGTTGGTTATAAAGAAAGTAGAATATATATATATATATATATATATATATATATATATATATATTTGACAAGTTTGAAACTTAACAAGAAATTACATGAGTTGTTTAAAGAACGCTGTTTCTCTTTGTCTATCTTCCCAACAATTAATCCAATTCAAGGGCATGTACTACAACCGCTAGTGTTTCCTTCTGAACCACAGCCTCAGTTTTTTTCATGACCTTGACATTCTTGAACATAACTTCATAGAATGGCCCCTGATTTGTGCTTGATTTCTCATTAGACTCTGGCATGGGATTTTGCATAAGGTGTTAAGGACTCTGTGTTCTTTCATTGTCTCTTATTGATGGGCACACGATGTTTGCTTGTCTTGTTATTGGTGTTGTTGACTAACTTTTTGATTAAGACTACAGTATTAGCTTTGTCTCCTCTTATTAATAAGTGTTCCATAGAGAGACAATTTCACAATATAAAATGTCATCCCACTTTGACCTATTAATTTCAGAAAACATTAATGTTTCTTGCTATAGTGGTTTTCAAATGTTAGTTTTCTTTTTTTTAATTAAAAAAAAATTATTTATTTATGTGTGTGTGTGTGTGTGTGTGTGTGTG
>NDGN011518197.1:0-13926 GCA_002564285.1 Tympanoctomys barrerae | reverse complement strand
GGGGATTGAACCGCGGTCCCTGTGCTTTGCTAAGCTTGTTCTAAGTAGGTGCTTTAGGCCACTCAGCCATCTCACCAGCCCCATATATATTTATTAATACCACATTTCCCTGAAAATAAGACTTAGCTGAAACATAATGTCTTGCAAATTAGCGAAATCTCTCTAATCTTTTGGCTGTGCAATTTCTCTGTGTAGTTTTTGAAGCCCACAAAATGATGTGATAAAATATCTCCTTATATTTTATCTGATAGTTTTTGAACTCTTACCTTATTCCTAGTTTTGTAATCCATCTGAAAATGATTTTGTATACAACTCAAGGTATGAATTGTAGTGGTCTCAAGGTGCCATTTTTTCACTGAATCTACTGCTACTAAGATTACACAGTTCCTTGGTGGGAGAGATAGAAACCACACACAGAGATCTTCAAAAATACTCTTCCCTCAATTTTTATTTTTCACAAAGTTACTATGCTTCTGTTATTTAATTCCACCCCAGGTAACTCAGAATCTTTACTATTATCACAAACAAAATTGTATTCTTGTTCTAACCATGACTAGGGTATTATTGATCATTTGATATTTGTTCTTATGTCCGGCTGAACTCCTTTTAGATCCAGTTTTCTTAAGACAGACATTTTTCTCATCAGCAATGAATGACAGTCTCCCCTTTCACACCTGCTCTGGTGCTGTAGATCTGGGCTCTGTCGCTGCTCAGCTGGTGCCCGCCCAGAGGCTGTGTGGAAAACCCAGGGATTCCTTGTCCTGCTTGCACATGAGCAGGGGGTGCCTGGTGCCGCTGTCTCCAAGCAAGTCTGGAGTTCAGACATTGCTTCTGCAATTCTCTACTTCTTGTATCATTTATATTGTGATAGCACAGCCAGAATCTGCACAGAGAAATTTAGGTGAGTTGGTGTAAGGAACAATGTGGGACAGAGACCGCTCAACAGGGTGTCATGAAAGCAATATGCAGTGAAACACACAGTTAAACTGAGATGCACAGTTCAATACCTGGGTGCAGGCAGACAGAGGGTAAAAGGTTGTCTGTGTCAAACAAAGAGAAGTGAGCCTTTTTGTATGGGGATTGAAAGAAGGCAAGGGACAATAGGCAAGAAGATGTTAACAAACATCTGTGGTCAGAGTTCTGAGGCTGTCTCGCACCTCAGTGAACAGTCATTGAGACATCCAGTGTAAAAATTCAGTGGATCCAGATGTTCGGGGGCCTGCAAGTTTCCTTGTCCTATCTTATCTCCTTTATGACATCCTGTGTTTGCTGACAAGAGCCGCAGTGCTGAGCTGAGTCCCCAATGACAAGAATGTCTCTGCTGGTAAACAGGTTGGGTGCTGGGAGACTCAGTCCAATCCGAGCCTTACAGTTGGAATATCTGTCAGGCTTCTCCAGGATCAATATATAGAGGACATAGATCCAGACATATGACAGGGTGTTTATCAGGACATCATAGAGGGTAAAGCTGGAGACTGTGGGACAGTGGTAGACTGGATCAGTCCACGTCCAAGAGCCTCAGAATTAGGGAAGCTGATGGTGCCACTCTTGGTGTGAAACAAAAGGCCAAAGAACATGGGTGCCAGCAATGAGAGACCTCAGTCAAGACCAATGAGCCTCAGTTCTGATACCCAAGGACAGGAGGAGGGCAGTGTTCCAGCCTCAGGAGAGAGCACAAGTCACTCTGGATCTTTTCTTCAGCCAGTCCCCAGCTGATTCATGATGCTGGGGCCATGCTGAAGTCACACCAGCCTCCTCTCAACATGCATCAGGACACAGCTGGAGCAATGCTTCTGCAGGTCACCGGTGCTCTGAGTCCAGTAGAGCTGATGCTGACACTGACCAGCACAGTAGGACTGAGCCTTCTGCACAAGCCGAATGTCCTGGTGGCGGCCTTCCTGGCTTCTGTTTACTATGACAGCAGTCTAATGAGGCCTTCTAGCATTTCTCCCTAGGGCAGCCTAATCTATAAGGATAGAGCTACATTCATTTTTCTCCTTCCCCAAACCAGACTCTTTGTGGATGGACCTTCCCAGAGAGATGGCAGTAGAAAGCCTGGGAGGGTAGAGACTTGGAAAGGGGAGGGGGGGAAAGGCCAGGAAAGAAGGTGCCTTAGAGCGGGAAACCACCTTCCAGTTCCTGATTGTTCCTAGAACAGGTTCTGGGGTTCCACAATGCACCGGCCCAGCACACTGACTTGTCCAGGAAGCCTGTGGCCCTGGAAGAGATTCTGGGGTCTGGTCACCCAGACAAGGGTCTGGAGGTGCTCCATACAAACCAAGAAGTTCAGCGGGCAAGAGGAGACTCAGAGTTATGTGGATGGCTGACCACCACTGCAGGCCCTTGAACCTCCACACTGGCCAAGCAGCTGTGCGCACCCACCCACCCTCACTGCCCAGCCGTGCTGGTTAATCTCAAGCAGAGGAAAGTCTTTCTCTTCCGTGAGTTCACCTCCTGCCCTCCCAGAAATGACATTCAACCAGAGGGTGAACCTGAGGAGCTGGAGGAGATCAGCTCCTCTTGAACCATTGCAGGGATAGGGTAGGCTGCGAGGTGGCAGCGGCTGGGGGAGCCTCGGTCTCCAGGGCCAGGCAGCCAGGTTCCCAGGAGTCTGGATGTGCTTCCTGAGGGGGTGAAAGCATAAGGTTGGAAGGTTGTGGGCTGCAGGGGCTAGGGAGGGACTCAGGGAGGACACAGATTACCTCCCCAGCTATGGACTATCCAGCTCTTGAAAGCAACTTGGGAGATGTACTGGGAATCACTGTGCAAATGGTGAGGTAAGGTGAAAAGCTCAGGCATCACCCAGGGAGAAGGGAAGAGCCCAGTCTAGAGCTGGGTCACATTGGCGGCTGGGGCAGCCTCTGCTCCTCTGTCCCCCAGCTTGGCCTCAGAGGACAGTCGCATGAGTGGCCCAAATGACATTCACATCTGCAAAGACTCTGGACTGGCACTAAGTGGTGCCCACAGCTCCCCTCCCACCTCTTTCTTTTCCCTCCCTCCTTCCTGCCTGCACTGACTTAACATTTTGTACAAAAAAATGACAGAGATTTACTACAGAACTCCAACCTGAAATTATAGAAAAATAGTAAAGTACTCAATCATCTGCAGTTCTAAACTAAGCCTTCACTAGTGTGGCCTCACCCTCCTGCCCTCCGTGCTCCTGCACTATCGCAGACGGGAACAACAGGGTGCTGTTGGCCGATAGACCCAAGAGAGATGATAGAGTGGTCGCCGGTGGCAAATTACACAAAGACATTTGTCTAAAAGCACGGCGCTGCAATTTAGTCTACCTTTCAGTTAATCATAAATTTTCCTTTCACTGGGACCTAACAGGAGAAAAGGAAAATGGAAAGTTCACTATGGACACTGCTTTGGGGCCTGTGGCAGGTCCGGCTTCTGCCTGTGGGTGGCCTTACATTACCCCCATCCCTAAAGAGACAGCACTTTCTGTCTGGAGCCTGACTGCATCAGCCAGGCCAGGTAGCTACCCTTCTTTTCCCAAGGACACAAGCTCTTCCACCGGAGAACCCAGCTCCTTCCTGCAGAGGACTTTCACAACATGCTGTCTGGGAAACCTGCCTAGGAGGCTGGGTTCTCTGCTCCAGAGATGTAGCACCAACCTTAGGACTTGCTGGTCCTCTCGGTAATTGCTTTGATTTGTTTGGTTTTGCTTAATCAGTATCATGACAGTCTCACATACTTTTCCCACACTGTGACTTCACGCCCATCCAGGACTGCGTTTGGAGTTGAGCTCTGCTCTAGGTGTGGCTTCATCCTAGTGCTGAACCCATGTGTCCACCTTGGAGTCACCTTGACTTTGGTCGTTCTTCCCTATGACCCTGCCTGCTGTGTCAGGAGACACAGCACACTCACCCGTGAGCTGCCCCCTGGCTCAAAGGATGCGTACAACACTGCGCTATGGGTGAGGTCTATGGGTCTGTGGGTGTCTTCATTACCTTTTCCATTGCTGCAGCAGAATACCCAACACCCAAATTTAAAGAAGGAAAGGTTTATTTCAGCTTACAGTTTGTAAAGCCCTAAGTCCATAGTTGGCTGCCTCCAAGGCAAGGGGGCATGGCAGAGGGGCCTCTCGGAGCAGGCAGGGAACAGCAGCAGATAAACAGCAAAACATCAGAAGCAGAAACAGCAGCAGCAGCAGCAGCTACTGAAACAGACTTCCCTCCTTCCCTTTATATTCTATCCAGGCCTCCTTAATCCTAGCATCACATACCTCAATCCAGCCACCTTTCAAAAGCCCCACTTACCACCATATGAGGCTCTCGGGGCACATCTAGATATGAGCTGTACCAGTGTGGCTTCTCGTGTTCATGGACACTGGGCAATTCTTGGGCACTAACCATGTACATGTCACATTATCACTGTCCCCTGCTTGTCCTCTACAGTGATCCTGCTTGGCTTGTTTGGGAGCTAAATGTTAAGTATACTGAGTGTGAAGGTGCAGAAAAATATAAAGCATAATTTAAAGCACACTAACACTCCCACCTTGCACTTAAA
This sequence comes from Tympanoctomys barrerae, assembly GCA_002564285.1. Classification (NCBI taxonomy): domain Eukaryota; kingdom Metazoa; phylum Chordata; class Mammalia; order Rodentia; family Octodontidae; genus Tympanoctomys; species Tympanoctomys barrerae. The sequence goes on along the minus strand of NDGN011518197.1, from coordinate 9,411 downwards.
AGGTAAATTAATATCTTGAAATTTTGGTTCCAATATTTATAAAGAAACACACTTGTGCTAACACTGTGGAAGACCCCTGAGCATCCCAGAGCTTTCTGCCTTTCACTGAGCCCACCACTCTCCTCAGCCAGGTGCCATTTCGTGACCTGGCGCTGTTATTCCTGTCCAATCTTGCATGTGCACAACACATATAGGAAATGAAGCTACGGCACAAAAGGCCCAAGGCCCATGTCCAGCTCGTCAGAACTGCTGTACCCAGGGGCTGTCCTATTTGCATCCCCACCTTCTGCCCAGGGTCATGGCACCCCCCCATGGTACACACCACTCCTGTGAACATCTGTGTCCTACATGACTGGGTCTCTCCCCTAAAGTGCCTTAGTTGGACATTATGTGCTATGAAACTTTATCAAGTATTGTACTTCACTGTATGTATTTTTCTGAAATGTGTCTTTTTCTTTTGAAATGAATAGAATTAATCATTTAATTTCTGCATGGTGTTCTATAAATTCATGTCTCAGCAGGTGTAGTGTGGACAGCATGTCCCTTCCTGTACCACGTGAGGCTTCTCTGTGGTGCCACCCAGGAGTGGAACTGGTGGGAAGTGTATTTTATGAAGTACTGCCACTGCCTATTCAGTCTTACATTACTATTGAGACTTCTTGAATGGTACATTTCAAATGTGGTAGTTTATTATCCTTATACCATATTTCAATGGAATTTTAATGAATTTGAAAATAGCATTGAATGGTGTTTTTTGTTTGTTTTGTTTTCCTTTCCCCTCATTAATGTGTGGCACGATGGGACCTATTTCTTCTTGCTGACACACTGGTTGTACAATGTCTCCTTCTCATCCGGATCTTCCTTCTTAGGAATGACCTTCCTGATTTTTCAGTTTTCCCTTCTGAGAATCGCCACCCATGTCCCATGGGCACTTTGGCCAGACACCCTGTCTAGCCCAGGCAGAGCCTCCGGCACTGTATGAGCTTTACATATTCTGTACACTAATTCTCAAGAATGAGAACATCAGCAGTGTGACCGTGATTTGTCCTCTTGTTGGTTTTTGATTGCTTTGCTTCATAGGAACTTTTACTGTGACTAGCAACCACATGATAACCATGGCCCTTGCAGTTTGGTTCTGCGTGTCACATTCAATGACCATCCTCTAACATGGTCCTGTGAAACCCTCCACTGAATTATGCTGTGAGGTGTCTATAGCTTGATTTGTCCATGTTGGGTCCTTACAGATACCTGACCTGATATCTGGGATCAGGCCAGACCAGTGAGCTCCCCAGAGAGGTCACTGCATGTGTCCTAGTTGGTGATTGTAGGGTGGAGTCAGGTAGGTTCTAGCCTGCTGTTAGGACAGTGTTATGGTTTGTGTCTAGTTGTCCCCCCAAAGCCTCATGCAGTCTTGGGTTGTTTCTGGAGTTTTGATTGATTTTTGTGGGTGTGGATACTGTACTTGCCCTGGGGCAGGTATTTGCTGCCACCATGAAAGGCTGTTCTTTGCCATGTGCCACTCTGCTTTAGAGCCAGCTGAGTATGGACTGAAACCTCCAGTGAGGTTTAACTGTGAGTTAAATAAATCTTTGCTTGCTTCATTTTAAGTGTTGGGTATTTGTCCCAGCAATGAGAGAAGAGTAACTGAGACTGATGGGCTGTACCTGAGTGCTCCTTAGAGCCACAGAGCTGAGGTCATCCCCCGAGCTCCTAGTTGAGGGCCCAGCAGTCTGTACTCCAGCACTTGGGAGGGTCAGGGGTGCCCACTTACGGCTGCCATGCAGCCCAGGCACAGATCTTGGGAGCTGTGCAGGAGCCATCCTGGAGATGCTTCCAGAATTGAGGTGTGTGCCCTGTTCAGTGCCGAGTCAGTCAACACATTTAACTCGACAATTTCATGAGGTCAACACAACTTGTAGTGCAGGGAACTGGGATATGGAGGGTTTGGTCATGTACAGAAAGACCCAGCCCATCTTCATAGCCCATCCTCCTGCGCAAGTCCTGCATGACCCCAGCCTCCCTGTCCTTTCACAGAGGGGCAGAATGGGGCCACCCTGGGCCCTCCTTCAGGGACTGACCACAAGTGCCTTTTGTTGACCACACCTGGCTGGCCCTGACCTACCTCCTGGGTCACCAGCTCAGTCCCAGTAGAGGTGTCATGCCCCAGCGTCTGATACATTTCATAGGCACAGTTCAGCTTCTTTATGGTAAAAGTGTCTAAAATTAGGGGCCAAGGTCACTCCTGGACCCCTTTCCCAGGAAGGCTTGGAGCATGCACACCACAGGCAGGTCTCCACTGCTTCTCCTTGCTTTCCCTTTCCTCCCAAACTTCCCAACCCAGGACCTTCGCTCCTGATGTTAACTTGTGTGCTGCCCATTCTTTACAAAGCCTTTGCTCAGAGCTTTTTCTGTGCCACATCTGTGCAGAGGACAAATGCAGCTTGGAGAACACAGGCCCAGCCCCAGCCACTGGCTGTCCACTTTGGAGGACAAGGGAAGCTGCCTTTGGAAGGCTCTTTCTTCAAAGCTTCTCATTTGCCGATGCAGGAGCCTAGGAATCTGGGCATCTTCCTCTGCTTAACCTTTTCCCTGGAGGGAGCCCTGATGGCAAAGATGTGGCCAGAACTGTTTTGGGGCAGCCCTGCTGTCCACTGACTATGGAAACAGCTCTTTGTCTCTCACTAGGTTTTGGGAGTTGGCTTGATGTGGGTACCACTGGGAAACTCCTCAGGCTCAACAGGGGTTCTGAGCTGGGTTGGTGTGTGTAGTAGGAGGCCCTGGGCTCCCAGCAGATGGCCACCTCCCCTTCCAGCTCACTTCCTCCCTTATCCAGGGAGGAAGGTTGCATTGCGCTCATGAACACATTGAAGTCAAGGGTAGGGAAGACCGTATTGCCTTGTGCTCAATGGATGCAAGCACTCACATGTTGAAGGACCCATGTGAAAAAATACTGCAGCCACATTTCTTAAAATGCTGAAATGGTGTAAAGCTGCTCATTTGCACCCTTGTATGCCTTGCATCTGGGCCCCCACAGGTATGTCTGCTCCTTGACCAGTGTGGGCAAGGGGCTCCTGGGTGGGGGGACTCAGAGGACAGCCGCAAGGACCACCTTCCCTGCAGCCTGGGCATTTTAAGGACACCTATCTCTTTCTCTCCCCCTCTGCTTCCTTTTTGATCCTTAAGAAAAAGGAATTCCACAGGGAAAGCTGATCTTTACATCCAGCCAGGCCCACAGCTCCCTAGGGAGGCAGCTCCTACAGGACAGTAGGTGGCAGGCATCCTCGTCAGGACCTGTGTGCTGGCCACACACAGCGAGCCTGGCTTGGGGAAATCCACTGAGCACTTTCACAAGTACCCCGTGTCTCTATGAGCTCATCGGAAGCCAGATCAGCTTTGTTTCCATTGACCTTCCAATGCCTGTCTTATTTCTCACTTCTCTTCCTTAACAAGGTCTCTTCAACCAGAGAGAAAGAGGAATAAAGGAAGGAAGAGGGGGCTTTCTAGTCTGAAGACTCTCTGTTCTGAAGTTTTTAAGATAAAATGGGGATGTGAGCTTCCAGCTCTGCCCCTTCCCCTGTCTTCTGTCACAGACACACATGACCAACGGAAGTCACATGGCCCAGGTCACTACTGGGCAGTGGCAGTCCCGAGCTCACAAGATGACGGGATGCACATCCTCTGCTCTCACTCCCGATGCACTGAGCAGTGCAGAGGTGGGGAGCTCAGGCCAGGGAGGGAGGAGGGCAGGACATAGGTGTGTCCCCAGCCCCGCCCAGCTCTGCAACCTCACCTCTCTGTGCAGCTGCTTCTCTTGGGTTCTCCCAAGCCTCCCTCTCTCCATCTGAGTCTCACCCCACATTGTACCCTGTCAGGTATTTCTTTTCTGCCTCCTGCCTCAGTGGCACCAGCCTGGTCCCACACTTCCTACAGTGTTCCCCTACATACTTTTATAAGGTCTAACTGAGGAGCAGGCTTGCACTGGGGTGTGATTCTCTGAACAGTCTGGGCCTGAGCAGCACCTTGTGCCTGAGGCAACTGTCTCTGAGCCCTTTCCTTTGACCTTGTGATCGTGGGTCTGTGCCCTGCAACAAGAGCATTCTCCGTAGACAGGAGTTCCACTATGCAAGGCCCAGCCCAGCAGAGGACACAGGACAAGGATCTGGGTAGCCCCATGGCCTTATACAGAGACATGGAGCTCTTAAAAAACACATCTCTCCATCTTTGGGACCCACACTGAGACCTGCACAGTTAGAGACCACCACAGGCCTAGAGGACAGACTCCTAACTCTTAACCCATTGTTCACTGAAAGCATGATTTGTCTGCTAAGGTGACCAGAGATCTAAAAGTGGTTCTTGCTAAAGGTTTTCTCTAAGATTTTTGCCTCTTCACAGACACCTAAAAGGTAACTAAAAGCAACACAAAGCTTGGCCTTTGTTGTGCATTTGTTATTACCTGAAAACTTTGGAAAAATTGTATTAATAATTTAGAGAGAGTTGGCAATGAAAGATGCACGAGCACTAAGTTTGCTTAGCCTATCTCAGCCTCCTTCAAGATTGAGGACACTGCAATAAGAATAAAGTGATTTTCATGAGTTACTGGGATGCCTGAGTAGAAGCTTTTACATTGCTCTCTTTCAGGGTCCCTCCCCTGGAAGCAACACCCAAGAGTTTCTGAACCTACAGTCACCTCGAATCCCAGCACAGCTTCTCAGGACTGGGAATGTTCTGAACAGAGACAGCCATCTCATGGGAAGCAAGCTCCCCTCAGGTCATGAGGGTTCATCAGAGCTCCCAAACCAGGCAACCACAGCTGAGAGATGACCAACCAGACCTCAGCCACAGCAGAGCCCCCTAGAACAGGCCCCTCCTCTCCTTTAGTGGGCCAGTCTGACCCACCTGGAGCCCTGTGACCCTCTTGCTCCTCATACTGAAGCCTTCCCCATCTTCTTTTACTTCCCTTTGTTCGGGCCAGCTAGATCTCTGTCCGAGGGATGTCCCCCTCAGTGGCTCTCTTTTCATTTCAAGCTGCTTCCTGTAAATTTGTGCAGAGTGCTTCAGTTATCATTTCTGTCACATTAAGAGAAGCCCCACACAAGCTGGAGGTGGAATTAGAGGGCATGCTTTGGTCAGGACTATAGCCCTTCAAGTGTCCTCTGGTGGCCTCCATCCAAGTTAAAGCCCCCCTGTGGCCCTGACCCAGGGCTCTGCTTGCTCCGCCAAGACCAGGCACAGCCCCTCCCCTAGGCCAGCTCCTCTGCCCCTCACATGGCCCATTCTCCCTTCTCTCAGAGTGACTGGAGCTCATCCCTCCAAGCTAAAACCAATGGCAACTGTCCTGGGGTCTACCAGAGAGTCACGTCTTCTCTCCCTTCCCTGGTGAGCACCAGTTCCACGCTGTCTTCTTTACTTTTTCCTCATTGCTGGGACAAAACACTCAACACCCAGAATGAAGGAAGGAAATGTTTATTTAGTTCATAATTAGTGGAAGTTTCAGTCCATACTCAGCTGGCTCCAAGGCAGAGTGGTACATGGCAGAAGGCAGCAGCTCATGGTCGCAGAAAACAGCAAAGAGCAAAGAGAGGAGGGGCAGCTTTCACAGCTAGCAAGCCTTTCTCCCTTCTCCACATTGTATTCAGACGCTTTGCCCCAGGGCAGGTGTAGCACTCACACCCCCAATCCCAGCATTGTATCATGAATTAATCACGAACTCTAGAAGTCATCCTATGACTGCATGAGGCTTTAGGGGGAAAGCAAAACACAAACCATAACACATGCCTACCTCATGATGGCCTAGAACAGAGTGGTGAGTGACGGGTGTCCTTGCTAAACCAGGTCGGGTCCCCCATGAAGTCAGACTGCCCCTTGTCCTCCCCTCTGTGACCTGTAGCCCACTGCAGGGTTCAACATAGAGCAGATGCCCCTCAAATGAGCAGACAAACACACAGCGTTCCTACCAGGCCCATCAGGAGCCTGGATACCCCCACTACATCTTGTTCCTGTAAACTTGCAGAGGTGGCTCTGGGCCAGATGGGAGGAGCTCAGATGCAGTGTTATTACACACACTGCTTCACAGGAAGTGCTCTCAGGCCTGCCCCCCTGGAGCTAGACAAGCAGCGGGTGTGACCTTGGAACTTCCAAGATGGCTCCATAGTCAGCCCAGAGAAGGATTATCATTCCAAGCAGGGACTCATGCTGGAGCATCAGCGAGTGCACGCTTCTCATTGCACAGAGGGTGTCTTTGGCCCCTAAAGCAGACCAACGCTAGGTGTGTGTTGGGGAATGGCCAGCACACAGGTCTGGTGGCAGCCAGGCTGGCCTCCCAGAAGCTGTCTTTGCTCCCATGGGGAGAGCCCATCAGTGGCACACAGTGTTCAGGGTCAGCCCTGCACACCCGGGGGCACTTACAACCTGAGCACAGTTCTACACAAGGGCCACTCCAAACCTCAACACCTAGTGTTCTAATTTTCATTTGTAAATTTTCTGTAACTGAAAATTGCCTTTGCCTCCCTGAGCTAACAGTTACTTAAGGCAGTCAATTAAGTCTCTTGTCTCTGAGATTTATTTGCTTAGTTGATTTTGGCTTGGGCTGGGCAGTTATTTTGCCGTGTTTTATTGTTTCGTGGCTGGAGAATGTTGCATGTGTGGTTTCTACTAGGGGACTATTCACTTAGCAGATGGGGGCCAAGGGCCATTTCCCAGGCCTTTGACAGCAGAGCCATTTCTGGGTGCACAGGAAAGGCTTGGCAGAGCTCTAGCAAGAGCAGCGATCTGCTCTGTGGCTGGGCCTCAGCAACCGTCACCCTTGGAGAGCAGCCCCAACAGGCAGGGTCTGGGCTCCCCGGCTCCACCCCTGAAGCTTCTCCAGTTCTAAACCCACAGCTCCCTGCTGCTAGTCCCTAGGGCTGGCCCCCAGCCCCTCTTCTAACACTGACAGTGCTGTGACATTCCCAGAGAGGTGACACCTGCGGGCCCCATGTGTGTGGATCGATGCAGCCAGGAACTCTGAGGCATGGAGCTTGGAAAGACGCCCAGCAGGACAGTGTCCCCTTAGGGACGCAGGAGGGCAGCAAACTGCAAGACTCAGATTCAGGCCACCCCCATACACTGCCTGATTACTCTAGGAGGCTGCTGTTTCCTAACCTGAATCTGAGTTGCTTTGTGCTCAGAAATGATGGGTAAGAGAAGAGCCTCATGGGTGATATTCCACCTGCCACCGGTGTGACCTGGGATGTGTCATTTAATCTCTTGGGTCCTATAGCTTACCATTAAATTCCTAAAATATGACTTCTGATCCAACCATGTCAAATATGAGGTAAAGGGAGCCTGCTTCCCTTTTTCCCTTCTTCTGTTACAGAAAACAAACCAAACACGGGAAGAAACGGCACCAAGGAGGTATAGGAGGCAGTTTATTATACCTGTGGGCTTCTGACAAGGATCTCTCCCAAATAGCCACAGCCCCACCCAGCAAGGGAATTTCAGAGCTTTTAAAGGGAAGTAGAGTCAGGAGGTACATAGGCAGATGTGGAGCATATGATTGGATGGTTGGCTGACATCATGGGCTGCTGAAGGAGTTTGAACATCTCAAGTTACTTTGCAAGGCCATCCGTCATACAAAGGCAATAGAGACATGGGTTCCACAAAAGAAGCAATGTTCTGTTAAGGAGCCTGACAGACATGTCTGCTTGGTCTTGGCAGGCATTCTGGGGAGGCTTTTATGTAAAATTTTAGTTTTCCCCTTCACTTCTACCTCGCCCCTCTTCTGGCAGTTGATTGGCAGTGCCAGGCTCTTTGCTTCTATAGAAAATCACTGTGCTCTGTCCCCCACCCCCACCTGGGCAGGCCCCACTCGCATGTCTGCCCTCAGCTCGGTCCATCTGCTCCTGCCCCACCCCAGAGCCTGTGTAATCTGCCATTCCAGGGCCCTTCTTGTACTCTGAAGGAATGTGCTGTGGAGTGGGACTGGCCTCCGACAGCTTGAGGGACTGCAGGGAAGGTCATGGCTTTCCTCCTTTCTATATGTCCAGCATGCACTCATAACTGTCTTATGGGTGAATAAACATCACCAGGACTGTTTTTTTCTCTCCATTACAAGCTCGGAGCTTGTGGCAATTGAGAGGTCAGTTAAGAGCCCTGGAATCCTGACTGGAAAACAGTGGTAAGAAGGAAAGGCAGCGTCTCAAACCAATATGACCATAACCAACACTCTGCCTTCCTCCCCCAGTCAGTGAGAGGTCTTAGGACACTGCTATTTGTCAGCCAACTCCCCAAAGGCCTCCCCAACCCAAGCAACCTCCCAGGAAGCAACAACACAAGTCTTCAGGTCCCCTTGGCTCTCCTGTGTCTACTTCTTTCCCCAAGAAGGCTTCCTCCTGCCTCCTCTGTCTGCCTCTCTTGATGACTGGACAGTGAACAGAAAAGATGAAGCTCTAGAATATTCTGCAGTTAGCAATATTCATCCTCTTTAAGGAATGAGTCTGAGTTTTTTTGGTGTAATTTTCCTGATTTCTAAAGAAATTCAAAATTACATTTCTGCAATTACCTCACCTCCTGGATACTCAGCCCAATTTCTTTGTATTTGGAACTAAGGAGGTCACAGGCCACATAGGTGTGGTGAGGGTCCTCCCAGTGATCCTGTGTTCCTGTTTGGATTCACTTCAGAACTGGGTACATCCCTGTGCTGAACAGACCCTTCCTTGGTATGCACCAACACAGTAACTTCCTTCATGACCAGTGAGGGTCAACTTTACAGCAAAGGACCGCAAGCATTGAAGCCCAGCAAGTCACTGTCACCTTAGCTCATGTCCCCAGGCCCTAGCACGCTGTAATCTTACATGTCATCATTACCAGGCTGAGGCTCCCCCTACTTCTGGTAGCACATTACTTCTGACATCTGTGAAGGTGAAGACAATCACCCCCCCTAAGCAGGTGGGTACCATCCAACCTGTTGAGAGCGGATAGAACAAAAGAAGAGACAAGTCCCTCTGTGTCCTGGAGGGATGAAGTCCTTCTTCTGCCTTCTGGTACCATAACCCAGGACCCATACCAGCAGAGCTGCCAGTTCTCTGGCCTTGAATCTCACCCAACTTTCCCGGGTCTCCACATGCATCCTCTAGAATCCTGAGAGCTGATTTCCACAGTGATCCTCTTCTCTCATCCCTATCCAAGCCCTATAGGTTCTGTTTCTCTGGAGAGAGCTGTAGAGTCCACCTTTGTGGTATATTATCAACTGGTGGTCAAGTTGTTATACCTAGCTGTACAGAACTAGTGTGGTGCTTAGTGTGGGAGGCCCACCTGAGGATTGCTGCCAGAAGTGTAAGAAGCAGCACTAGAAAAGCTGCAGGGAGGCTGTTAGGAAGCTTTTAGAGAGCTGCGTGTGCTCTTGGGCTATTCTTCTAGAGGACTTTGTCATGC
>NDGN011518191.1:0-25277 GCA_002564285.1 Tympanoctomys barrerae | reverse complement strand
TCCTTCCTTGCTTGGGCCGCGACGTTCCGAGTGAGGGTCCCGCCTGCCGGCCGCTGCCCTCCTCCCTCACTTCTCTAGCTGCCACAGTGTATCAGCCATCGCAATCCATCCTTTTTGACTTGGCAACCAGACACATTTCTTTAAGCCAGTTTCCAGGTACAAAGACACGTTTATTTTAACATTTTGTACCTTGAGTGTTATGACACAGGTCCAACAGTCCTTCAGGTTTACCAAGTCCATCAGCATTATTCTACATCACAGCAGCATTACGGAAGCAGGGGGATGGCACGAGGTCTGTGCTCTGGATGGCGCAGTGGTCTCTGGCTGGCCGACTTGCTCTGCAGGGACCAGCCAGTGGTCAGGCCTTCAAGCGTCAGCAGCTGGGCTGGGAGGGGGCAGCTCCTGCTCCTGCATGCGTCAGGCCCCCGCGTCACACCTGCTGCTGTGAGCTGTGGCTGGCTTGAAGTCACTTCGTCATGCCCTGCAGAGCCCCCCAAGGGTGCACGCTCGCCTCTGGCTGGAAAGCAGTGCCCACAAGGTGAACGTGCAGGAGATGAGGGCATTTTCCCCTCGAGGAAGACTTGTGCTGGCTCACACCCAAGGCTAGGCAGGAAGACCCTACAGTGGGAACCACAGTGAGATCTTGTCTCAAAAAACCAAGCAGGCAACCACATGCTTCCAGTGCTCCTAATGCAAGGCTTGACTTCATTTTTGGTTTCAAAATGGTACCAATAGGCTGATGGTTAAAAAAAATAAAAGGCAGCCTGACCTACTGCTTAATAGAGGGGGCTATGTCTCAAGCATGCTTAGGTCCTGGAGTGGACCAGCCAGCTTCAGCGAGGACAAGGTCGGCTCTGTCCATGGCCCGCCTGCTCAGCACCTCGGCTCTTAGGGCGCTGCCACTGACGTTTTCTTTTCTTTTTTTTAAAAAAACTTAAGTAGCATTTTAATGAAAAATAACTATTTCCAAAACACACACATTTAGTAAGAGTGACATTGTCTGACTTAAAAAGAAATCTCTTTAATGTCTACCACAACAGAAGGCTGCTGGGTTCTTCTGCGTGCTTCTGTATGACTTCTATTGCAGTATGTTGTGTCTGGTGAACTATTTGCAGAAATTCGCCTTACACAGATTGTAGTTGAGAGAGGGAGGAGTATTTAGATGCCCATTTCAGCTAACTGGGGACAGTCCTTGAAGCTGAATTAGAGTGTGACACCAGTAGTGTCCCAGGCTTTGCTGCAGCGTGAAGTCTGAAGCCCAAGGCAGTATCAGTCTGCTGGTCTGCCGTGGGCTTTTCCCCCCTATATCTTAGTGAAGGGTCTACAGGGTGTTTAGGGTCTCACTACTAGATCAGACTCATAGTGATCCGCCTGTTTACAGCCTCCCAAGAGCTGGGATTACAGGCAGGCACCACCACGCCCGCTCTCACTGATGTTTTCTTATTTGCCCTAAAAGTGTAGGAGGGTGAGAGGGAAACCGAAGCATAGGGCGGTGGCAGAGTCCTGGGAAGCTGGTAGCCGCAGCCCGCTACTGCCCTGCCGCCTCCCTTTGCCATCACCACGCTGGAGCAGCAGGTTTGCCACAGGCGCCTTCTCAGAGCCAATTAAACCAGACTGTAGGGCCAGGTATACGTGTCAGTCAGGTCAGTTTTGGCCCAGTACATGTTCTATGAAATTGTTTTCTTTTTCACAAATAGCTTCTTCCTTCACAAGTCAATGCCTCAAAAGCAAGGAATTAGGAGGTAATTACAATAGGGTGGTGCAGTGCAGTCGATCGCTAATCATGAGGTACGTGTGCGCAGCCAGCAGATGCGGACGTGAAGGTCGCCCTTCAGGAGGACTCAGCCCAGCACTCTCAGCCTGTGCCGCCCTGAGGATGGGGTGTGTGTGCGTGTTGTGTGCATGTGTGCATGGGTGTGTGTGCTTTGTCAGAATCACTCTGTGCTACAAGCCCAGCCCCTGCGCTTCTCGGCCCCTCCGAGGCACCTGGCCGCTGTCTGGGTTCCAAGTAGAAGGGATGGCACGGAGCAGGACCTGCTGTTAGGTGTCTGAGCGTTTAGGGGAGGATCCAAAGCAAGAGCAGCATCTGCGGGGCTGCGAAGGCGCAGTGCGGACACCTGGGGTCCCAGCGTCTGCGCTCTGGGAGGCGGCGCTGCCGCCCTGTCCACCCCGGCTGCTCTGAGCCGCGCAGCTGTGCAGTCTTGTGCCACCTGACCAGCTGCGTGGGGGAACTTGGCCGACCCTGGGTGTGGTTCGTGAGCATTTGTCCTCCACAAAGCCTCATGCAGTCATTGAGGTGCAGTTCTACAGTCTGTGATTAATTCATGAGCCAAGGCTGGGATTACAAGTCTGAGTACTGCTGGGATTATGGTTCTGAGTGAGTGCTACACCAGCCTGCGGGCGATAGCCTGAATATAACATAAGAGAGACAGAGAGACAGTCTTGCCCTCTGCAGCCATTGTTACTCCTCCCTTTCTCTCTTGCTGTTCGCTGCCTTCCGCCTCCAGGAACTGCTGCCCTCTGCCATGTACCTTGCTGCCTTGGAGCCAGCTGAGTGTGGGCGAAACCTCCAGGAGCTGTGGGCTCCACAAACCTTTCCTTCCTCAATTTTGAGTGTCAGATATTTATCCCAGGCACGAGAGAAGAGTAACCGAGACAGCCTGCAACCTGTTCAGTGCTGACCCAGGCCTCTGCCTCTCTGGCAGGGCCGAGCAGATGCAGGCCCTGCTGAGCGTGCGCAGGCCGTGCCCTGCTGTGCGTGAAGATTCACCCTTGCTGACGCTGGGAAACCCAAGTGCAGCTCAGGCCCAAAGTTTACCAAGCTGTCCTGGTTTCGCCTTGGTGTGGGTGGGTGACAAGACACAGCAAAGACCCAAGGAGGAGCAGGACGAGGGAGCTGCTACTGGCAGGAATTTAAGATCTGATACATTAAATAGGCTTATAATCTTCAGAACTTTCTTCTTGCCATCAGTTTTATTTTGGAGTCCTTGTCCTCCTCCCTTCCCCCGTAAATGGAAAATACATTCCCTTCAAAGCACTTGGTGCTGTTTCCCTAGCAGATGTGTTCCAGGCTTAATTTCATTCACCTCGAGAATGACTTCAAATGTGCATCACTTAAATTAGGAGAAATGAAGCCAGGGTCTTTAGAGCGCCTTGTTATCTGACCACAAAGCTGCACACAGCCTCTATTACCTCCCCCTCCCCAGCCCAGTATGGTTGGGCAGGATAGAGCACTTAGACATTCAGACAGGACAGCGATGCCACCGGCAGCTTATCTCACAAATGAGTTTGGGGATTTTTGAAAATTAACTGTTGCTTCCCGTCTTAAAGCTGAAGTCGTAAGGAAAGCAATTACTTTGACCATGGAGATGTTTAGAAGCTGAAATAAAGGCTACACTGACAAGAACCCTGGAGTTCCACGGCTGGTCCCAGCAAGCTGCCCTGGAGAGCTCAGTCCTGCCTCCTGGGCAGGACGTGGAGCCCCTACAGCAAAGGGTGAGGCACAGCACGCACGCAGCTGGTGCAGCTCTGAGCCAGCCCGGGCTCCTTGCAGGGAGAGCGCCTTATAGTTCCCTGAGCCCGGAGCAGATGCGTCCGTGAGGCGCTCGAGCAGCGGCTGCGGTGGGTTTGTTCATCGCATGACTGAAGCCAGGGAAGCCCGAGTTGTCCACAGCGCCGTCTCTGGAGAGCACCCTTCACCGGGTGGTGTTGCTATAAACCCTGCCTGTGTTTCTATAAATTATTAGCAGGTCACGCAAGAGTGACACAACTAAAATGTAGCGTGATTTATGCGATACCCTTCATCAGGTGGTGCACGTGTGTTTATGTAACTTATTACTAGGTTGTGTATGAGCGACACTGCCACGCTATGGCTACCAGTACATTACGTGTAAGTTGATCCCTCTCCGTTTTCCATGTCAAAAACCTCTCGGAGATTCCTTCCCCCAGCTTCAGTCTGCCCTTCTTTGAATCTGGTCAGTGAATGTTTCTGCCGACCAGTGCAGTTCCCTGGTCACTGGTCTCTCTCGGTTCCTGCCCTGGGATCATAAGGGCCTGTGGGGCTGAGGTCGAGGCTGAGGCTGAGCGCTCTCCTGACCTCTAGGCTGCCAGTTCGTGCGCCCCGTGTGCCCTCACAGCCTCTCCTGCACCCACTCTCTGAGAGGCGACTGGGCTCCAGCTGTCCAACTGCCTTCAGCGCTCCCAGCATCCCACACCATCGGCCACACAGCCCCGAGCTGCTGGCTGTACGGCTGTCTCCTTCAGCTGGAAAATCACGGATCTGGAATGCACTCTGCAGCCAGCCCCAGCAGGAAGGCAGCTTCGGCTGCCACGTGGTGGACTTTATCAATCCAGTTCTCGAGGCTGAGCCCAGTGCACTAGAAACACGTAATTCCCATAACATGAGGCTTAAAAACTTGTGGTGCTCGTAAGCCACTGTAAGCTCCTGAAGGAAACATCACCCAGAAGCAGCTGAGTTATCAGAGAAGCCTAGAAGGGTCTGAGTGGCTTTATGAAACTGCATGACAGCGTGGCCCAGGACTCTCCCTGCGGAAACGGCCGAGTTCTGGACCACAGGTGTGCCCCCCAGCCACTAGGACAGCTGTTCTACACAGGAGGAAACAGAGGCCAAGAAAGGCATCTGCAGGCAGAGAGCTGGAAATCATGCCAGATCTGATCTCTGAACAACTATGCTTGGCCCATGGTCCTAGTGGTGCAGTCGCTGGGCTGTGCAGAGGATGGGTGAGGAGGGGCTTGGAGGGTGTGCCTGGGGTTGGGACTTAGCCTCTGGTCTCAGGGCCTTACTTGTGCCTGGGAACTCTGCCTGCCTGGGATCTTGGGGGACCGTGGGGGTGCAGGAAGGTGGGGCCTGTGTGTCTCCAGTGAGACAGCCTGTGTCTGGGCACTCTGAGACACAGCAGACACTGTGTGGAAGGGGCCCTGGCACCCCGAGCAGTGCGACATGTCTTCACAATCAAGTGCCCTGCCCCTTCTCGCCCATCACCTGGAGACAGAAGAGCAGCGTTCCCGAGCGACCCCCTCGCAGGCCTTTAGGTAGCCAGGGTGGCAGTGCTTTGTCGAGCTTCCTGTTATCCCGTGCCAGCTGCCTGCCAGGTTCTTGCTGCCCGGGCTGGATTTGACTCAGATCCTCACTGTGCTGCAGTGCAGGAGGAGGTGGCAGGTAGAGGGCGTGGACTCAGGACTGAGATGCCTCCCTGGCCCCGGCACACCCACCCAGCAGCCCGGAGCATCACGGAGAATCTCAGGTGCATTTCTCTGAATGAAACTTTCTCTCTTTCTTGTAAACGTTGTTCTTAGGATGCAGAATGGAAAACTGTGAGTCCTGCTTCAGCAAAGACTTCTGCACCAGGTGCACAGCCGGCTCCTATCTGCACAGGGGCCGCTGCTTCAGGGAGTGTCCAGATGGCTTCGCCCCCTCGGACGACACCCTGGAATGTGTAGGTGAGTGGCCCCCAAGCGGCCTCACACTGCTGCCCTCACCCCTGCTCCTGGAAGGCAGGGATGCAGGGTATGGGACAGCAGACGGCTTCTCTTGTTAGTTGCAGAAATTTGTTTCGTTGCTTTTTAAACTCCTTGTGCATCATACAACATCTGGGTTCAAAATGTGCTAGTTGTACCTTTAATAAATCAGTGGACTTAAGCACTGCTGACGTGATGAGATGCCGCACTAAAGGACATACTGTGATGACCCCGCTCAGGATCCCTCGCTCACATCACACACGTAGCCCGTCAACCTGGCCGCCTTCTGAAGCTGCCCCAGCCCCCTTGTGGCTGCTTCTGAGCTCTGAGTCCTCTCAACCTTGCTTTCCAGTGGTGATGCCTTTGGGGAAGGGGCTGCGGGCCGGGGAGCGGGGGAGCGGGGGGGGGATGCAGCGCACCCACTGGCTGGGAGGGCCTGTCCACGTCGGCTGGATGCAGTTTGATCGAAGGGTCTGGGAGCATTTACATCAAGCCCTTGCTAATCACACGGCTGCTCGACCCCAAGATGCTGCTCCGAGCTGCAGACACCCTGTCCTGTGCCATCGCTCTGGCGATGTCCTTCACTATAACACATCTAATGTTGCTTTTTAGTCACTGCGTGTCTGTAGACAGTGACTGCACTCCTTGTGGGGTGGCCCACGCACAGAACCCGTCCCAGTTCTTCATCCGTCCCCATCTCTCAGGCCCCTTCCCATTTGCAAAGGGTTCCGCACCCTGTTCCTGTCATCTCTCACTGAATTTGTTCTTTATTTGTGTTTTGGATTTCTCCAATGAGAGATACCATGAAATAGTTAAGCTTGTGTCTGATTATGTTTTTAATTTAAACATTTACCATATTTTATCATCACTTACACATCTGTCTCTTATTATCTTAATACATTACTGATAGTTGTTAGAGGAAAGCATTTTGCTTAGGAGATTAGGAGAGGCATCGAGCTCTGCAAGCAGCACCGTGTTGTGTGGCCATTCGGGTGCTGATGGTGGAAATGAAAGGATGGTGGAGCTTCTCGCTTGGCCAATTCTATAAAGGATAAATGAACTGAAATAAGTTTTTGTGCCAAATATATGTCATTGACAATTGCATTGATGTTGCAAAGAATTTTTACTGTTAAAATGTAATTTAGATTCCTAGAACAAATTAACTAATATATACAAACTATTTGTGAAAAAATTAGGAAAATACATCTCACGCATTTCTTAGTGTTTGTAAAATACTGTGAGATTTTTAAAGCACAAGTAAAAGGTCAGGCCCTCAGGCTGAGCCCGGCACAAATCCCGCCACAGCCTGGCGACTGGCCCCCTCTGCCTGCCTTGCAGCTTGCTGCACCTCTGGTCTGACACAAGAGAGCTATGCAGTGCCGGCTAGACTTCCCACCCCTCAAGATGGAGGGGATTAAATGAAAATTGGTGCTTTCTTTCCTGCGGAAAGATTGCTTTAACAATCTGTAATTATTAAAATCTTATAGAGGTGAATGCATTTACGTGTGAAGTGCTTGGAGACATGTGCGTACTGACGTGTGAATCAGCACACGCATGCAGATAGCTGTTAGAAGTAAGAAGCTCAGGGAAAAAGCAGGACCTGTGCGTGTGCCTTCGGCAGGCGCCCAACTCGCGAGTGTCCCATGCGGATCACAGCGCACCAGTACAATCCTGAGTGGCTCCGTAAAGCCTCCGAATGCACAGCGGCTCAGAGTAAGGGCCGCATCCCCGCAGCACAAGGAACTTTCTCAGTGGGGAGGCCGAGGACGGCTGGACCGTACATCTTGCTTTGTCCTCCTTTGGACAGGGGGCTGCAGGCACTTCCTTCCGGCCCACTGTTCCTGAGAGGTGCGGGGGAGAGCTCTTGCGTCCCAGAGAAATAAACAGTGTTTGTTTCCTTTTTAAGCCAGTCATGTGAGGCGTGAATCTACATAGAGAATAAGAACACAGGCTTAAGCACCTGCTGGGAGAGAAGGGAGAATCTCGAAGCACACAGCCAGCAGCTCCCTTTTCTTCCCCCTTCCAAAGCACTGACCCACTGGCTGGCATGGGCGACACTCCGATGGCAAAGTCTTGTCCTGGCCATGGAGTGAAAGTGGGCCTCTGCTCACGGAGCCTCGGGACTGAGCACCCCTTAGTGTTCTCACAGGCAGCTGCAGCACTCTGTGGCACAGTGAGCTCAGACCGCGGGTGCCTCAGCTTTCTAATCAAAGCAGGCCCAGGTTTGTGCCACCAGGACCCTGGGTGCCTGCGGTCTGCGTGGGACTGGGGCTTCACACGGACTCTGCAAGAGGATGGGCGGGCAGGTGCTGCCAGTGAGTGGGTGCTGCCCTAGCGCTCGGTGCCAAGTGGCTCTCTGTGTCTGTGTTCATGTTTTCTAATGTTTATTAGAAGGATGTCAAGTTGGCCAGTGGAGCGAATGGGGAGCGTGTAGCAGAAACAACCGCACATGTGGATTTAAATGGGGCCTGGAAACCAGAACACGGCAAATCGTGAAAAAGCCAGCAAAAGACACCATCCCCTGCCCAACCATCGCGGAGTCCCGACGATGCAAGATGACCACACGGCACTGTCCGGGAGGTAGGTCTGCACATTCCTGGACGCTGTGTGTTTGCTGTCCCTCTCTCTTTCCTGGGAAACTGAGCCAACATGGACAGGAGGTAAAATTCTACTTAGAAACAAATGCTTCAGCTGTCCAGAGTATAAAGCAAACACTTCATCTGCTTTCACAATGTCTTAAAGATAGCACAAAGCCCATTGCAAATGTGCTTCTAAAATGTGTGTGTGTGTGTGTGTGTGTGTGTGTGTGCATTTTCTTTTTGGCAAATGTACCATAAAAACAATTCTTATGAAATCAGGACGGCAAATGTCGCCTTCTGAGGGAAGCCGCTGGCCAGCGTTCCATGCAGAAGTTAGGATCAGAACAGTTTCCAATCTGTGTCGCTCCTTGTTGAAGGTTAAACTCACCCAACAGTGGGGTGAGCAGTGTCCTTGTGTCACCACTGTCAGCAGGTCCCCTTTGTTTTGATAATAATTTCTACAAAGCGGCTGCTGGTCGGTGAGTGTTATCCAGGTCTTGGTGGTAACTGTGCTGAATCGCGGGCCTCACCCGAAAGGAAGGACCGAGCCCTTCAGGGTGGGGAGAAGGCACCGCAGGAAGGTGACTCGCCCGCACTGCGAAGGCAGCGGCCACGTGGGACTGTTCGCGTATCCCTGGCGGAGGCCAGGCTGCCGTGGGTGAGTTAGCGCTTTTCTAGCACGAGAAACAGAAAAGCAAAAGAGAAAGCTGGGAAAATTGGGAGATTGGAAACCAGCCAAACCAGCCAGGGTATTTTCTGCCTTCATCCTGCTGGTGCTTTTTCTCCGTTTTCCACTCGGCCTGGCGAGAGGATGTGAATCTGCTTCGCTGGGTTTCTGTCCCCACAGCTTGTAGAGAAGGGCTGCGATCCATGCAGAAAGACGGCCTCGAGGCCTCGGGACTCTAGCTGGCCTGCAGGCCCATTAGATCCAGGTCCGGACACTACTGTGGAGAAAGCAGTTTTTCCTCCTGAACTTGTTCTGCTTTTCCTTCTTGAGTTTCTGAAACAAAGTGTGTTGTGGTCTGCTTTTCACTCACAAGGGTGGTTTGGGTCACTTAAACTAGGCATTTTTTCAGGCAAACTATAAGAAAATATTTTCCTACCCAACTAATAAGCCATTTCTTCAATAGTTGAGGGCATTTAGCCTGCACCCTTCTGCCTAAAGCTGGTCCCGGTGCCCTCAGGCACTGGACGCGCAGGCCCTCCTTGGATGCTGTGTAGACAGTGGCCTCCCACTCTGGCTTTCGCTCATGGCGCGACCAGGGCCGACGTGGCCCCTCTCCTCAGAACTGTTTGGACCGGCCCTTCCTGCTGGAGACGTTCCTGGCCACAGCGAGCTGCTGACCATAGTGCACACTGCATGGTGGCTGTTACGGGCCAGCCTCGTGCCTGACACTACCGGCTGTTTTTGTTGTTCCCCAATGTGCTTGCATGTGATCGACCAGTGATTCCCTTGGCAGGGGACCCGGCAGCGGGCTCTGGGCTATGTTTAGCTTTGGCTGTGTTTTATGTCTTAGGAAAACCAGCTGTCACTCTAATCCCTGTATCTATATTTTCAGTTTAATAAAATGATTTTTTATGTGACCTTTAAATGAAGCTGGTCTTAAAAGTTACATTGGAATTTTTTTGTCTTATTCAAAAGAAAATAAACTTAATTATTGATAGAAATGGCAATTATTTTGCAATAAAATAACTTCTGTTTACAAATGTTGGACACAAAACCGACAAGATTAATTCTGAAACTTGAACAGCAGCAGTGAACTTGGCCGAACTCCCAGGAGTCACGCACCTTGCCCCAGGTGGGGGGGAGCAGTCCCTTCTCGCATAGGTCATGGCAATTAGTGGAAGAATGGGGAAGAAAACCACTTTGTCCCTTCTTACATCTTGATTTGATTTCAGTGATCTGCTTTGACAAACCATGCAAAAATGTAAGTAGTAATCAGGTTGGGAATACAGGCATTTTTCAGATCTTTTCAACATGTGTATGGATTTTTCTCCTGCTGGAGCCAGTCTTAACCTGATTGCACTCGCGTGCGGCCTCCGCTGCCCTCGCGCTCCAGCCCAGCACATTAGCGTCAGCTGCTTTCTATTACAGGGGCTGAGCCAGCGGTCAGCACGGCGAGAGCTGCTCGGTATGTAAGATGCTGTCTAGCTGCTCAGAATGAGGGATGATGAGTGAGGGGCAAAGGTAAAAAATAAGAGAGCAACACTCTCCCCTCTGCACTTACTGCCATGTGCTTATCCTTTGATGAAAGGAATGCTGGGGAGCCCCTGCGCAGAGGCCCGATCTGCACCAAGCGCCCAGCAGGGAGTACCGCGCCCCAGCTTCCTCTCCGCTCACGCACCTTCTCTGCAGAGCCGAGGGAGCCGGGTGCTCTCTAAGGCTCTTCCAGCTCACTTCTCGGCAGCCTGCTCTGGGACCTGGTCCTGCTCTGTCAGCTCCTTACCTCTTCGACCCCTGGCCAGTCCCCTAAGCTCTCAGGGTCCCTGCTTCCTCTTCTTTCGACTGAGGTGGGTGTGCTGGTGATCTCTGAGACCTGGTGGACTGGGAAATTGGGCGACTTCAGGTGGAAGCTGCTCCGAGACCCTGCGCTCCCCGCCCCCACCGCAGGGCCATCCTGTTGGAAGTGATTCATCCAGCACCTGGAGCTGGACTGGAAGGACTCTGTCTGGGCCACATGGTGCAGTGGGCGGTATCTTTACAGAAAGAGATAAGCATGCTCTTATCATACATTTGATACGGACCAGGACCAAGTGTCACAGGCCTGTGTGCGCAGTCTCCTGGCTCCTGCAGGCCTGGCTGACAGTGACCTCAGCATGCCACGATTTGTTCTTGTTGGGGGATCCCTCAGGACTTTGATAGCAGCCATGGTGACAGTTTTGTTCGTTCAGCCCATCAGATGTTGGTTGAGAACCGCTGTGGATCGCTCATTGGTGGGTGTGGGATTTCTCACGTAACGCTTCGCAGCGTTTTCTGCAGTAGATAGCTGCAAACAAGCAAGAAGCACGACGAGAGCATTGTAGATAGAGGCAGAGCTGCCCCGGGCGCAAGCCACTTCAGGGCTGGGGACTCGTTGCCGCTGGGTGCGGTGTTCTGTGTAGTGCTGGGGACCATCGTGGAGTCTTTGTGTGGTCGGACACCTGGATAGAGGCGAGCCCACTTGGGGGAACGATGCGACAATCTGCTGGCTGCTGATGTGGAGGTGACTCCTGCGACTGTGCTCTATGTGCCCACTGCGTCTGGAGAAGGAGGCGTGCACCCAGGGAGAGCAGCTTGGACTGGTCCACTGTGGGACACCCCCAGTGGTGGCCCTGGTCTTGCTGCTGAGGAAGCGCAGGCTCCCCTGCGCCTCCCCTGGTCCCTTAAGACAAGGTCAAAGGTAAAACCATGGTTGTTCTCCAGTGAGGTCCCCAACTTTGAGCCATTTGCTCTCCATAGGAGACAGGTGCATTGTTTGCTGTGACACTTTGCCATCCTGTTTTGCCAACACACCCCGCTGGCAAGAGCTCCTGGAAACTCCTGGGGGAGGCTGCTTGTCGGCAACCTGCACCTGTCTGCGCTCGCCCGGCGATCCTCCCTGTGACTCTGCTGTCACTGCTCCTTCCGAGTGGGGCACGTGGCTGCAAGACTGTCCTTTCCAGCCCTGCCCTCTGAATCAGCCCCCCAGACGCTTGGCCTGGACACGAGCGGGGCGGTGCGTGCTCCTCCCCAGGTCTCGCGGCTCCCAGCCCGCGTGGCACTCCTGCCTGCTCCAGCAGCCGGCTCCCGGCCCTGCAGAGGGCTGCAGCAGCAGCGGCGGCAGGGGTCTGCTGTCAGGAACAGCGCAGGGCGGTGTCTGAGCACCAGCCACGCCTTCTGAGCACTGCAGCCTTCTGTCTACACTCTTTCAACTGGAAGAGAACTCCCTCCCCTGGAAACACGACTTGATCGTTATGTGCTGTTTCTCTTTTCTCCACAAGTGGTTCTTAACTTGGTAGGAAACAAAAGAAAATGCCGATTAGCAACTCAGAAGCTTAATCTCTGTGAACATCTGCCTTCTAAGTGGCGGTAGCACCGAGATCTCCTCGCTATGTTTCCTGTGCTTACGCTGACAGCTCACGTGGACCAGGTAGGAGGTGATAGGGCTGAAGAGGGCTGCGGCTTGTGTTGGATTAAGAGCAGGAAGTAGGCACAGTTTCAGTAGGAGAGGGTCAAGGAACTACGCACTGGACATGTGTTCTTGATTTCTCCACATTGCGTTTACATTTGAGCTGCAGCCTATGTGGTCGGTCTCGTCCCTGCCAGCCCACAGGGTCATTTGGAAGCGGGGACGAGGCAAGCCTGCATCCTCTGCGGCCACTGTGCTCCATCAGGGGTGGCTGCCCTGGACTCTGACATGGCGGAGCAGCTAGCGGGGTCACCGTGGCCTCCGAATGCTGTCCCCAGTGCTCTATGGCGCCCTGTGAGACAGCCGCGATCTCTGTTATTGTCAGCTCAGCAGTCTCCTGTTTCAGCAGACTGTGCTACAGTTGTGGTCTTTGCTCTTGGTGGTTGTAAACCGGATGTTAATGGTGCTTAGTCCTCCACTGATGTTAGCAAGGGAGCACTGCCCGCAGACACCCCTCTTGGTGGAGTCTACACCGCTAGCTGTGAGCCTTGCAGAGTCTGGGGCGAGGTCCTTCCTGCTCTCTGCTCCCTTGAGTCCTGCGTTTTAGTTTTTATTTGTTCCTTGGAAATGAGCAGAGGCTGCCTGCTGGTCTCTGGGTGGCGGACTGCAGCGTTGTGGTTCTTTAAGCATGATTTCTCTTGGGCTTGCTGATCCCCTCGGCAGAGAGGCTGAGGCAGTGGGGGCTGGCCATGGGCTCCACAGGGGACACAGCCCAGGGTGTCTGAGCACAGCCAGGACGTGAGCTTGGACAGCCAGGATGCCCCACTCCATGCAGAGCCCCCCGAGCCTCGGGCCGAGGTCTGCTGCAGAGACAGCATGTTTCCTGGTATGTTCTGAGCTGGCCAGGAGGCCTGGGAAGGTGGGAGAAGCCACAGCTTCTCTGGGCTGATCTGATCTCTTGGCCCATGTGATCACAGCTGTACCAGCGGCTCGATGGGAGCTGGCAAATGTTGCCACCCAAGGCCCAAAGCCCTACGGGTAATGAGGCAAAGATGGGAAAATTCCAAAAGGGCTTTTCTTTCATGAATTGCTCAGTGGTAAGCTACCCTGATCTTAATGTGAGATACATAAAACAATTTTACAACACTGCAAAATAAAATCAGCTCTAATAGGACACACATGGTGTCTTTGCTAGCTTCCCTCCCCGTTACCGGAGACCGCTTTTCCTGCCCTCCCATAATAAGGAAGCGTTAAGTGCAAATACCTGGTGGCTTCTTAGAACAACTTCTCCACACCACCAGCTGCCTCTCTGGGGTTTTCAGATGGTGCCGATGCAGCGGGTGGCAGTTTCCTCATGGAGGGGGTCTCTGGCCACAGGACTGGGCGGGGCCGTGTTGTAGATTCCCTCCTGAACCACGAGACAGAAGGAGAACATTCAGTGGCAGTTTTCCTGAAATCCCAGCTTGGTCTGCATGGTGATACAGAGGTGGCTAAGAGGGCTCACTTCCTCTGTGTAGCAGAGTTGGCAAAACTTTCGTCGCTAGGGGTAACCTGAAGTGTATGGGCCAATGGCTTTTGCTACGGGACTGCTCTGTTTATGATACTTGGGCCTAGTATTTTGCATCAATATTATTTTCTCCTATTTGAGGACTTTGGAAATTAGAAGTGAAATGTTTGAACTTGTCTAGCCAAAGATGTTGAATAACTGACGCTGAGTCCTTATGTCCTGCCTACTATGCAAAGGATTTAGTCATAATGTACAGAGCTCTAACACAGTACAGTGAAACTAAAACATACACATGTCACAACCAGCCAAACATTTATATATTGGTTGAAATAATTGAGCTAAAATTTTGACTATGTTTTTACTACCAGACAAATGTGTTTTTTCTATCTGAATTTAAAATTAATGGTTAATTATAAAGTACAAATTTGATGTAACAATAGCTTTTGGAGAAAAACTTATGTATGTATATAAATGTATGCATGTAATATATATGTGCATGTGAACACATGTGCTCATCTTCATACCAATTTCATTAAAGTATGTGTGTGTGTATCGCAGAAGGAAGACTTGCACTGTAGGATTGCAAAAATCAATGAAGATTTTCGTAGTGGACCGTTCTATAGGGAAACCCGCACTGGGTGGGTGGAGCATGGAGGACACCCCAAGGCATGGAAGAAGGTGGACAGCGTCCTTGGCCAGGTCCGAGTCACATCCGGGTCTCCAGAGGCAGGGCAGTTGGTGCTCCCCCTCCAGAGGAGACACCACGGCCGAGCTGTGCATCACTTAGGGAAGGTGGGAGGGCTGCGTCAGGGCTGCAGGACTGGGGTCTCCAGCAGGCTGCTGAGTGCCTACCTGGAGCTCAGCGGTGTCTGGAGAGCCCTGCTGGGGGCGGCTCACCCTGCCGGGGGCGGCTCACCCTGCCAGGGGCGGCTCACCCTGCCAGGGGCGGCTCACCCTACCGGGGGCAGCTCACCTTACTGGGGACAGCTCACCATGCACTGTTGATAAACAGCAGTAAGATGCATCCAGGAAGGTCTGCGGTCAGGAACTTGGCTGCAGGATTATTTAGGGTGGTTGCCTCAAGTCCACACTCACAGTTTAAGTAAACTCGTGATTTCTGTGCTCCAGGGCTGGCCTTGGGCCATCTTAGCTGTATCCTGCATACTGAACCGAGCTGACTTTATTAAATATACTGCAAGTTTCCCTCTCGCTTGTCCTGCGAACCTCGCTGATCTCGTTGGGGCTGGGATTCTAAGTAACCCCTGGACTTTCTATAGCTGCTCCTACCGATTCATCTGACTAGCTGTTTAGACACACTTTGCTTCCTGTGCTCTCAAGAACGAGATCGGGAATCCAGGTCATGGGGCCAGAGCAGTCACAGTCCAGGCAGGACGGGAGTGCACCTCACAGAGTAATGAAGGTGGCCGAGGGGCACAAAGTTGAATTTCTAAGTGTCAAGTGTGGCTCGGACATTATAGGGAAAAAAGTATCATTTTTAGCTACCATGCTCAGAGAATATTTCCTGAGGAGAAGGCTTCAGTTCTAGCAGAAGGGGAGGGTGGAGACCACGTGCCAGGCCTGTATGAAGGCGACCCGCAGAGGGTGAGGGTGTAGGTGCTAAGCTGGGCCCTGCAACCTACAGCGAGGCTGATGTGAGGGGTCCCAGCCAGCGCACAGGGGGGCCACCAGTGGGGTGGAGATAGAGCACTGGGCTCTGCCTTCGCTCTATGGGGGTTCACAGACTGCGGAGGAAGGGCCCCCCAGCTGCAGGCCCTGCGTGGAGCAAGGCTGGCTTTAATGGAGAAATTATCAGAGGAGACTCATGGGCTCTGATGTTTATCCATTTTTCTGTTATGCTTGCTTTTCTGAGGAGAGCAGGATTTTGCCTCGGTCTAGTCTGTGACCCTTCGCCCTGGCTTTCTCTGCCAGCTCTGTGAGCCAAGCCATTCACTAGTTTGAATTTGTATAGTTTTTTCCTTTCCTTTGAATTTAGGCCCACTTTGCTTTTGGCCTAAGTGCACTATTTTGTTCCTAAGGCTGAGCCCTGCGTGTGTTGTTGCCCCGTGCGCACCCATGGCTTTGCCTTGGCCTGGTGCGCTCTGGATCTCGAAAGCCCACAGACTGATCATTGCTTAGGTCAGCGGTGAGCGCCCCTCCAATGCCCGTTTTCACTGTGTTGTCGAGGAGACTTTACCCAGCAGGTCAGTGACTCCTGGCCAGCTTGGCCCTGGCATTTTAAAGGCTTCTGAGGGGGTGTGGCTCCGGGAGGAAGCTGTAGTGTGGAGTGTGGTGCTGGGAAGGAGGTGGTGTGCCTTGCCTTTGTTGTGACCCAACTGCTTGGGACCCACCTGCCACACCTCCTGTCCAGCACACCCTGGATGTGACGGACAGCAGCCGTCCAGCTTCTGTTGGCCATGGTGGGTGTCTGTCTTGGTTACTTTCTTCTTGTTGCTGAAACAAAATACGTGACACCCAGAATTAAGGAAGGAAAGGTTTATTTAGCTCCCAGTTTGTGGAGGTTTCGGTCTGTACTTGGCTGGCTCCAAGGCAGAGAAGCGACAAGTGCGAAAGGGGAGGAGCAGCCGCGGGCTGGCCTCTCCCCTCCCGCGTGGTCTGCAGGCTGCCGCCCGGCTGGGTGTACAGCTCCAACCATAACCCCAGCATCAGCCCATGAGTCAGTCACAAACTCTAGAAGCTGCCCATGACTGCATGAGCTTTGGGTAGACACCTAGACACAAACTATGACAGTGTTTGTAAAGCAGACACAATGGCACAGAAAAGTAGCAGCGTTTTGGACTTCATCAGTGTCAGCCTGCCCTGGGCACCTGTGAGTTGAGAGACCCCCAGGTGGTAACATCCTGTGGTGGAGTCCCATGGAAAGCAGGCCCGAGTCCTGCGGGCTGCTGTGAGCAGCTGGCACATGCGCCCTTCCTACCTGTGGCTGCCTGCTCTTGCTGCTGCTCACCCTCGTAACTAGGGTCTTCTTAGGGCCTCTGTGACCTTTCTTTCCTGTGGGGACGGTTCTCTAGGCTCCCGCAGCAGCCGCATCTCCCCGCAGTGTTCGGAGCTTCTCAGCAGTCACCTGCTGACCCACTTACCGTCTCCCCCGGTGGCCACACACCCTGAAGGTGTCCACAGCTTCCTGTCACCCAGGCTGTCACCTGCCTTCTCTTTCAGTCCCTTCCTCACACTCAAATGAATTGGATCAAATCTTTCTGCTCGTGTCAAATCTGGAGACTTCTCAGGTTCCCTAGAAGTCAACTCATCTAGCTGTGGCAGGAACCCCAGCCTGCCCAGGGCTGCCCTGAACCCCAGGCAGCATCCTTCCTGCAGGGGCTGGGAGAGTGGCCGGGAAAGTGGGGCGCATCACCGGCAGCTGCTGCCCAGTCCAGGTTCTTAGCCTACATTCACCTTCATCCCCGGCATCTCTAACTCTGAGCCTCATTAGTCTTTTTACCTGGGTTACTGACGCAGTGTTTGTCAGGCAGAGGGGCAACATCTAATCTGTCATACAGCTAACAGATATGTCTGCATCCACAAAGACTAATCTTCTTCGTTTTGCTTGGAGTATAAAAGGGTGAGAAAACTGAAGCACTGGGTCCTAGGAGTCCGCGGCTGCCTGGTCAGCCTTCTGTGTTGGAGGAGGCGGAGCTGCGGATGAGCACGCAGGCAAGTGGTGCTGGTGGAGCTGTGCTCAGACCGAAACCTGGGGGCCTGAGGCGGCGCAGAGTGGGCTGCAGAGGGACGGCAGACAGAGCCAGCTAGGAAGAGGTGGTGTGTGGCAGGCTCGGTGTTGTGCAGAGCACAAATGGTGTACCACAATGCATGCTGCGAGCAGAGTGGCAAGTACTGGGGCAAAAGCAGTAGAACTAAGGAGAAGGAATGAGCTCAAGGGTTAGTTTGAAGTCAGCACGTGGCTGCCACTCAGCTGAGTCTTGGGAACTGAACACTGCTTGATGAACTTGAAAGCCTGCTGAGCAAGGGTCTCAGGAAGAGGGAGTCCCTGCCCACCTACAGTGATGCCCGTGTGTGGATATTCAAGACCGCTGGTCTGGGTGCAGTGTGAGAAATGTAGTTTACAGCAAGTAAGCAGTTGTCCCAACCCTGGGAGCACCATGAACCTGAAGTTAGAAGCAGAGGAGCAGAAGGACAGGAAGTTTGGTAGTGTGGATTACCTCTTGGCACTTTTTAAAATGTATTTTATTACAGGGTCTCATTTCATAGATCAGACTCATAGTGATCCTCCTGTTTTCTGCCTCCCCAGCACTGAGATTACAGGCCTGCACCACCACGCCCAATCTCAATCGCCGTCTCATTGCACCCCTCCTGAGGGGTGGGGGCAGCAGAGCACACCAGGGATGGAGTCTGGGTCTGCATCTGCTTAAGGAGGTGCCTTAATCTGCTGAACTATCTGGCCAGCCCTAGCACTGTTAAACGACAGTCTTGCTTTGGAAATTCAGTTCCTTGAACCTGTCACCAGCAGGTAAATATGGAGGCTAAGTGGGGTGCACAGGAGGAAGGGTGGTGTAGACCTATGCTCGGGCTCAGATTCGGTTCTGTGTAAGGTGTTGCCCATGTAGGCAGAGACAGACCTGCTGGGCAGCTTCTGGTCTCTGGGCTGCTTTCTTATTTTCTCTCCTACAGCCCAAGTTGTGTGCCGTTACCTGTGCCTCAGGCAGCAGGTGTCTCCTGTACCTCAGTTGTCCTTTATTCAGGGTGTCCGTCAGTTCTGCCTGAGGCTGACTTGATACAGTCATCAGGTGTGCTTTGTGTCAGGAGAGCCTGGCAACGTTTGAAGCACAGAGCTCTCTGTTACCAGTGCTTCTGGGACATCAGACAGGGAAGGCCCAAGGACGCTGCGGGGATCGCTGTGGGAGACCAGGGCCCACATGTGCAGAGCCCGCCACAGAACTGGAGCGTGGGCAGTAGCATAATTTGAACCATTCCCGCTACAGAAGTTTACATGTATTAAGAACTTGCTTAAAGGAGTTCAGAAGGGGTGGTGGCCTCTTCAGGCCTGACATGCGAGAAGAGGTTTTGGGGCCATGCAGAACTTCAGATGCTGGTAACTGTGTGCAGCTTTCAGGGCTCAGGGACAGTTGTCTGCAGTCTACACAGTGCCAGGAATGCCAGAGACAGTGACGACTGGAAACACGTGGCGGTTGGCTTTCCTTCCCCATATGTGGGTGCTGCACGGGTGCTGCGCGGGTGCTGCGCGTCTCAGTGCAGGCTGCGAGGACGCACAGTGTCGCACTCGCTGGGCACTCGGCTGGCACTCGTCACTGTATCTGCGCCCTCTCTCATGCCTACTTCCTTGTTCTTTAAGCAGCCTGAGGGAATCTCTTCAGCTGAGTGGGACTGAGCTTTGATGAGTGCCAGGTGGCTTTGCAATTGCAGTCTGGTGTGATTGTCTTAAACCCAATTTTATTTGGCTTATGGCTGGCATTTTCCATATTGAGAAAATTGGTGCATTTGCCTGCTGCTGGGTGCAAGTCTGTAAGAAGCAGAGGGGCCTCAAGTGAGAAAGCCACCGCGGAAGTTCACGCAGTACCGTTGTTGGAAAACTAGCCTGCTCACAGATTCTGACTCTGTTGAGCGTCTGCGCATTCTAGCAGTACAGAGCCAGAATGAACCAAAATCACCCTCAAAGTAAATGGCCCGAAAAAAACATTAGTGTATTGCTACCTGGATTTTCCTACAGGAGACAAAAAGTTGCATTATTTTGAATGCAAAACATTTCTTCCTTTTCTCACCAGGAAAAAAATTGAGTCTAAAATATTCATTCTTTAGCTCTATCTCATGCTGTAACGCCAGTTCCAGAGCTCAATTTCTGACACCTGTGACGCAGAGGCTGTCACTCCCAGAGAACTTGGTCGGGTCCTGTGATGACTCCTCTGTAGCTCCCAGGCCTGAGACTGTGCTGTCAGATGATGGCCCTGCTGACAGGCTTTGCGCAGCGCGCACAGAGCCTGAAGCGCAATGCCAGCTCCTCAGCCCTCTGCTCGGAGCTGTCCTTGCGGCTTCTGCATCTCGCTCGACTTAGACAAGGTCCCTGCTTCCAGCTGGAATGTGGAACTGGAGGGGTCCTGCCGTGGGGACCACGTGGGGGCTCGGCCGAGTGCAGGTTCCTGGACACTTAGTGTTCTCTGTGTGTCTGAGCCTGCTCGTTTCTGTTCATTTCCTGAAGTCGACTCTGAGAGCTGGCCCTGTGGCTTGGCCCAGAACGTCCCCAATCTCAAGCCCCCGCAGATGGTGGCAGTTTAGTCAGAGGCGGATTACTGGTGTCAGTTAATTGAAGGCGGCTCTGCAGCCCCGGGAAGAAGCCGTCTACCTCATGTTTCTCAGTGTGTGTCTGCCTTGCCGGGCTCACAAGTCTGTCCTGTTGCCTCTTTGCCTTGGTGGGTTTCCTTGGTGAATAGTCATTAATCGCCAACTCTACGAATTTGTGTTACTTTTATACGTCGTTGAGTCAAAGATTACCCTACATGCTCTTTACCAAGTTCTGCTAGAAAACCAAGCAGCTTTCTCAGCGCGAAGGGAAAGAAATCAGCAAAACACCAGCTCCCACTGCTGACCTCCAGGCCTGGCAATGAACCACATCCTCGGAAACCAGCATCCACGAGTGGGCTCATATGGCACATTTATGTTCTGGGTAATCTATGGTGGCCTTTACTTATGTTTAGTGATATGACCTGTGAAGGCTGTTTAGAGTTCTACAGAGAAGCCCCAACACACAACATAAAACGTGGCCCGCTTATTCCACATAGTATATGTGAATTACCTTTTTTGGGGGGGGGTTCATGTTTATTCAATTCTCCTTTGCTTAATGTTTAAACAATAGATTTAAACACTCAGTTCTTGCATACATAGCCTTTAGATTGGAAGCAGAAAAAAGTTTAGTTTAAAAATTGCCTTTCCTAATAAACGGCAGAACAGTGGCATGTCAAATGACTAATTATTTCATTATTATAAACCCCAAACATCAAAAGATGAGAATAAAACCTTACCAAATTAATATAAACTAACAAAGCCAGAATAAATTTACATTCATTTCTCATTCAGAACAAAAGCTCTAGCACTTCAATCACATATTATTTTGTCAATATCGCTACGATGATTAATTGCATTAACTCAAGACCTTAATTATCAAATCTATAGGATTTTTTTCAGAATCCATAATAGACAAGAATTTTCCAATATTAAGCTATTCACAGAAACCCAACAGTGGCATTGTTAGTACTGTGCTACATTAATACCACTAGACTTTACTCACTACATTTTTGAATTAAAAATGTAGAATATATCCCCAAGTTACATAATATTTGTTGAAAACATTAGAGGAAAAACTGAAGTGGTATACATGAGTATTAATTATCTTTTTTTCTTTTTAATTTTTGTGTATTTTAATGAGGAAAAAAGATAAAATAGCAATGAAACAGTTTCAAATGCTACAATAATTTTTTTAATGCTACAATAATTGATTCATTGCATATTGTTACTACAGGAGAAGATCTGTCAGAGTGCTTTCCACCTGATGCATCCTCCTGAACTTCAGTTTTGGGCTCTCACTGTGGTCTTATTAGGCCCGGATGAATCTCAAATGCTTGTTCTGGGGTCTGGAAATAGTTGCTGTCTTTCTGGTATAAGGGTCCCCAAATCCACAGCCTTCCGAGAAATGAGTGCAATATGCATTTGGGGCTAAGACACATGGGTCTTCACGATAATGCATATCATACCCTAAGCTGAGCTGGTGGAGCCGTTCTGGACTGGAAGATGCATTTGAAGTTAGAGCAGCAGCCAAATGCCAATACCTGGGAGCACAGACGCCTGGAAAGGTGCCACTGCCCAGAGTTGGAGGGGCTGCACGGGGCCAACCCTGCCTTCCTAGGAAGCTGACAGTGCTTTTATGGGGTGGGGCCTTCCCTGCTCTTCTGCCTGTGAGGAGCACTCTTTCTAGCTCTCCTAGGAGGCTCCTGCTTTCCCAGTGCACCCTGCTGCCATCCCACCCCTGCAGGCTGCGGGTGGCCACAGGGGGAGCTTCTAGGCCACGCTGTGGGGCCCTGGGCCCTGAGCTCGGCAGAGCCCTCCCCTCTTGAGCTGAGGTTTCCTAAGAGAAACACGGACTGACTAATTAGAAAACCTTGTGGGCCCACGCCACACGCTCTTCTCTTGGGTCCCCTAGAGTAGAATCTAGGGAAGCTTTCCTTTTTGAAAACATGCACTAAACATGTGGACCTGCAGCCCGGGGAGGAATAAAGGCTGAGTCTGTGTCCCAGGGGCTGATAACAGGATCAGAGCTTTGTAGAGTAATTTGCATTTCTGTTGGAAAACATCCTTAGCTTGGCTCAAGTGGTTTACTTTTCAGCCCCCTGCTGGGGTTGAAATCCAGCACTTTGCCTGCTAAGCAATGAGTATGCGTGTGATCCGAGGCACAGGAGGCGGAGGCGGGCAGGAGGGGCGCCCACACTGTGGAGGTGAGGTGGAGGAAGCTGCCTGCAGAGCGGGAGACCCTGCGGCTCCAGGTGGCTCCACGTGCTCCCAGGAGGCTTGTTTTGCCGCAGACAAGTGCGCTTCGCAGTGTCAGCCTTTGGGGCTTCCCCTGAGCCCCTCTGGCTCAGGTTGCCGTTAAGCAAGTATAGACGCACCGAGACATCTCCTTTGTGAAAGAGCCCCAGAAAATAAGATAATTCCTTTCTTCCCAAGCCAGTAGCAAACTCCAGAGCTTGAGATTCCCGGCGCTGTGTTCCCCATGGCCACAGCACCATGTGAGGGCGGGTGCGGCGACGGCCGGCAGCCCGAGCCTGAGCTCTCCGGTTTGCATCCCAGGGCCAGGCCTTCCGCCTCTACTCACTGTAGTGCTTTCCTCTGGCAGACAGCGGAATCCACTCGGTGGCAACACGGACGGACGCCGGCGTCTGGTGAAGGCGCGTGGACAGTGTTCGCTGGCGACGCCTGGCGCCCGCTGCCTCTTGCTCTCTGGGTTGGGAAGGTGATGTGACAAAGAGGAGTGCAGCGCTTCTTGGGGACGTTTCCACTGCCCGTCATCCAGCCTGTGCTGTCACAAATATTCCTCATTTTGGGTTACTGAGCAGCACAGGAGAGACAGCTCCACGCCAGTGCAGCAAACACCGCTCTGCCCCGCGCCCAACCGTGGCGACCTGCTCGCACCCTGTGGTCGGAGTGACCCCGCGATTTTGCTTTGCCCCCTTCTCCTGAACGGCCGCGTGGATCTGCCCTACCGGAAAGGCCACCATGCGCTCAGCCTCGAAGCCAACACGTCGTAGTGCTTTGAAAATCCCGAGCGCCCACGCGGGGAAGGTGTGGGAGGCGTGCGTGTCTGACCTGTGACTCGATAACAGGGCCCGGACGGCCACGTGGCTCAGTAACAGCCGGAAGGAGAAGGTGTTTGCTGGGCTTGGCCGGGGCCAGTCACAGGCAAGAGTGTTGACACCATCTCTTCGTGCAGACGCGCGCGCGCGCAGCCCCCCAGCACCTCTCCTGTCTCTCCCTTCACCCCTGATTTCCTTCGGCTTCCTTGACACCTGGCTTGCCTCTTAGATTTTCCAAACATATTCAGTGCCTGTTTAGGGCTTCATTTGGACCCTTACTGTTCATCGGGAACACAGCAGCACGCTCCTTCGGTTCCACAGGCTGGCGTCAGGCTGGTCTGGGGCTGGGGGCAGGGTCGGTGGGCCTCGGTGCCGACTGGGGACACACGAGGCCGCGTTCTAACGGCGTTCTTCCCGCCCAGGCCCCGCCTGCCTCCTGTCTCCCTGAGGGGTGATGCTTCCCAGAGGGGCTCCTTCCAGGAACCTGGGTCCGTGCTGGGCTTCTGAATTCCTTTCCCACTGCTGCGGCCGCTGCCGGGTGAGCCTCGGGGTCTGTGCTGCCCGCGGCTGGGCCGCGAGGTCCGCTGTGCTGTGCTGTGTTTACTTCTTTTCTCTGAGTGGGTGGGGTAGGTGGGCCTTAATAAGTGACCTTTCGCGCCCACAGTGTTGCAGGCAGAGGGAATGTGTAGCTTGAAAGGGAAACCTTTCATTCCAATATGTTAAGTAATTCTGCGGAAGTTTATAAATGAACGATTGAAGATCGTGTATCTGAAGCAGGCTCCCTGGCACGTTTGCCTGGGCACAGCCGGGCAGGGAGAACCACCAGAAGGCTGATGCTGCTTGGGCTTTCTGGGCTAACTTTAAGTTCTGAATATTTTCAGCTCTGAGTTCACCAAGACTTTACTGTGAGCACTGGAAAAATATTTGATTTTATACACAGGCTGGGGCATGTAGCAAGATAAAAATTTTTAGTGTGAGTTTCAGCCTTCACATTTTAAATTGTGCTTTTATTGTAGCAATACCATTCCCAATGCTACTAGTTTGTTTTATCTTTTCTAACTTGAAAATTAAACCCTAAGAACACTAAATTTTTATTTTATAAAATTATTTGGTAGAACACAATGGTATTACAGCTTCTTTTCAATTGTCCTATTGTGAAGAGCTCAGGGATTTGGCAGAGGTACCGTGTATATGAGTACTGGGGTGTGTGTGTGTGTGTATGTGTGTGTGTGTAATGCACGTCTTATGTGGCTGCTGCAGATACTTATAGGGGTGTCCTCCCCAGATCAGGGTCAGATCCTTTCAGAAGACCCAGCTGGCCAGGGTCCCGCTGAGAGTGACTTTAGGAAGGCTCCGTCCCATGGCCAGTGCAGTGGGGCACGCTGAGTGCCACTCACTGCGGGTCCCATGGCCTGGCCTCCCTGTGACCTACCCTGGTGCCCATACAGCCTGCACTCCAGCCAGCCCTATCTCAGTGTCAGAGGCAGGAGAGCGGTGAGCGGGAGGGGCAGGACTGTGCACCGTGCCTGTTGCCCCTGTGGTGTGGACGCGCCTCTCCTCTGTAAGCCGCAGGTCCCCACCGCAGCTCCCGAAGCCTAGAGGTGCAGAGCGTGAGTGTGGACGCCCTCTCTGCTGAGCTGTGGGCTCTGCAGAGTCTGGAAGGCGCAGTGCTGTTCTGGGCTCTAGCTCCTCATGCACCCACGAGGCAGAGGTGTGGCCCACCACGGGGCAGGACACAGCATTACGGCCCTGTGAGTTTTCCTGCCGCTGCTGCTGGTGCTTCTCCCCCATGGTCCACACTGACAGGCAGTGGCCTGCAGCCTTTGTACTGCAGACCTGGTCATTTTTCATCAAATCCCAATCAGCACCATGGGAAGGGACAGGAAGGATTTTTCACAAATCTAGCACCTAGCAGGAAGCCAGGAGATTACAAAATTCTAATTCTAGTTCAATATGTAGATGGAACCTGTTTTTTGAAAAACGATTGATTGATATATTGATTTATCTGGTACAGAGTCTGGCTATGCAGCTCAGAATTGTAGTGATCCTCCTGTGTAGCCTCCCCAGCACTGGGATTGCAGGCATGGGCCACCACGCCGGGGGTTCTGGGGCTGGCATGGTACTGGGGGATCCAACCCGGGTCCTTGCATTTGCCAGGCAGGTGCTTAGACTGCCAAGCTATAGCCCCAGCCCCTACAGCACCTATTTTGATCCTTACCTCATAATGGCTAACTTTGTAGTTATTAAGGATATATATATATATATATATATATATATATATATTTTTTTTTTTTTT
>NDGN011518189.1:1094-11107 GCA_002564285.1 Tympanoctomys barrerae | reverse complement strand
TTTTTTTTAATGGTAGCTGGGCTTTTCAAACACTTTTTCTCCTAAGTACCTTTAACATTGGCCTCAGATTTGTGAATTTTACTTTAATATGACTTTTAAGAAAGGAATATATAGTTCAAAGTAGCAAAAGCACATTCGAAATAGTTGTGGGAATTGAGAAGACAAGACACTGGGAATATTGAGAGTCAATTCTTCTTTGAAATTTTCAATACACTTTCTGGATCAGCGACCTGGTCCCCCCCACCCCCGCCTTGACAAGAAACTCCATGGTTTGCAGGAACACACTGGTTTAATAAAATTGGCCTTCTTCCTTCTACTAAAAGTTTACCTGCGAGAGCCCCGAACATAATAAAATCAGATTATGAAGGCAATCATATTTACTTGTAATAAATCAAATCTTGCAGACATCAGTTAAGTCTCCCTACTGCACTGGGACAATATCATGCGTGCATACATCAATACCTGAGGTGTCAGAAATATATTTCATAAGTTCAGAAAAATTGCACATACACTTGCAGCACCATTATGAGCAGTGAATTTGTAATGTGAACATTATGATGTATAAAGTGGCTTTGTTCCTACATTTAATAAGCACTGCATGTCAAGCCCACAAACATAATGGAATTTGCTGGTGATTTCTTACCATTAAATGTAGGTTATTGCTTTCAGGAAAAAAAGAGAACTTTTCCATGCTTTGCTACCATTATCTATTTCTAAGCGCCCGACCTCCTTCAATATAGCAGCTGCCTCTTTAAATTAGTAAATAAATAAATAAATAAAAACAGGCCCACCACTGTGACATTAAATTAGGTTGGACTAAAATAACTGTTGGCCCCACTGTTTGTCTGGAATTAGCTGCTATGGAAAGCTATGCCTTGCTTTTTCAAAGACATATTTTGAAATTACAGTGGTCCAAAAATCTCACTGTCTTCTGCAGAAAGGTCCTCAAACAATATGACATTTCCAGGGTAGCTTCATCAAACTTTTATGGCTTTTTTCTCAGCACAATACTTCAAATTGTTAGCTTATATATAAGTGGTATGAAATACAATACAAGTTTAAGGAGTTAGTAACTTTTGCAGTATAATCTGAGGGAGATGGAACTTGGGCCTATCTGTTCTAAGCATCTTTTCATAGTTTTGGAGGCTATTATAAGAATGAATATATGCCTGTGTTTAGAGTCTCTAAGCAATTGGCTAGAAAATGACAAAAGTCAGTGTAAAATATTCTTTTCTTAATTTTTTTAAGTACTTTTCTCAGCAACCTTGCTTTTTAGGATCTTGCTACATTAGAGATTAGATTACTTTCTCTTTGTGGAGGAAGGATGGTTAGAGCACTTGTGAGGACCAGACGGGGGTATATTTGCATGGAGCCTATGTTGGGTCTAGAAGATAAGGGCATCTCAGATGTGCCCTGGGATGCAGGAGCTGAGCTCTATTGGGCTATAGTACCATCAGGTAAATTCATTACTTTTTTTTTTTTTGTATTTTAGGAAGGGTATATAGAGTGTTCAGGGTCTCACTACTAGATCAGACTCATAGTGATTGGTCTGTTTACAGATACCCAATTGCTGGGATTACAGGCATGCACCACCATGCCCAGTCTCAATCACCATTTCAACATGCCCCGGGGGCAGGGCCAGCACACCAGGCCCAGGGATTGAACCCTCAGCCGCTGCTCCTGCTTGCAGATGCTTTAATCCACTGAGCTATTTGGCCAGCCCTCCATTCATTTCTTCCTACTGGTCACAGGATTGGCATCTGGAAAGGTATTTCAGATTTCTCTAAGTTTTTCCTTCTTTTCCATTCTAGTCTATATCTTTCCATCTGGAATGTTCTGTCCAATTCCACTATACTTAAAAAAAAAATTTTTTTTCTCCACTATACTTTTGTAGATGCCTTGATTGTTACTAGAATTTGGTAAATTGAAATGTTTGATAAAGTCTCTATTTACCTAGGGCTTACATTGTAGGGAGACAGGATGACGATAGCATGTGAAGGATCGTTGATAATACAACATCCTATTCGATGTTCATTGAGACCTGGTGGAAGATGTGATTGAGGAAAGGAGACAGGCTGTGCATGGAGTGTGTGTTCAAGTCCATGAAGAAGGGTGTGTGTTATACCCACGCAGGATCTAGAAGGAAGGGGGCCAGGGAGATAGCTCAGTAGCATAAGAACTTGCGTGGCAGGCGTATAGTCCTGAGTTCAATCCCACACTGAAAAAAAAAATTCTAGATGGTAGAAATGCCTAGAAATGTACATTATAGGCGGAAGAAAATTAATTACTACTTAATATTTCCCCTTAAAGGCTGCCCAGAATTTAAGCATTCTGCTGAGAGATATTTGAAGCACCTCTTTTAAAAAGTTCAGAAAAAAAAAAGTTCAGAATTTTTCTTATTATAGAGTATTTGTGACGGAACATTTCCTCCTTTTGAGTCTAAGCAATAAACTTTCCTATTCACAACTGCTCTCAAAGATGCTTCTTCAAAACCACCCACTCCAGATCTCCAAACCGGTTTTGATATTTAGAGCCCCCGGGTCTTATTGTTCATAATGGGAGATACAGCAGAAAAGGAAGTTCTGTGCTGTGAAGAACTAAAAATACCAGTTTTGTTTCCTTAAAAAAAGAAAAAGCAAAGTAAATAGAGAAATAGGAGGAGAAGAGACAGGCCACTACCACTTCAATACCTACTATATACCACACTTCATATCATTATCGTTTCATGCCTTTAAACCACACCATGACCATCTGAAGCAACTACGAGTTATCCCTAAAGTCATGGGCTGGGCATCCAATAGCGATAGAGGACTCGTGCTGCCAAAGGAAAAGATTTTGTTTTAAACTTAGGTCCAGCTGTTGGGATTATATTGCATGTTTATCCACTGCATTTACTCCCTTTCTGATGAAATCATCCCCAAAAGCAAATGTCTGATTCCTTCGGTTATTTTTTGCTTCTGAATTCACCTAGTTTAGCTGACTACACCTTTAAGATCTTAAGGCTCTTGGGCCTTCAAATGCTTTCTTTATTGCTAGGTGATGACACAAAAGCAAATTTTATTGAATTTAGTTTTCAATTAACGAGTTGAATGAATATGGTTTGAATACTTACGGCCTTTAACATTCCTATGTTGAAATCATCCTCCTCAAGGCAATAATATTAAGAGGTCAAGACTTTGGGAAGCTCATGAGATTACAGCTCTCATGTTGTGGAACAGTGTCCTTATAAAAGAAGTCCCAGGAAGACTTTAGACCATTTCTGCCATAAAAAATTAGAATAAGAAGGCAGTTATCTGTGAGCAAGGGGCTCATCAACAAATACCCGTTCTGTTTGTGCTCTGGTCTTGGATTCCTCAGCCTCCACAACTGTGAGAAAGAAATCTCTTATTTATAAGCTCCCAAGTCCATGGCATTTTGTTATAAAAGCCTACATAACTGAACAGATGGATAGGAGACATAGCATTCATGCTTGAGAATGACTTGTTTTCTTAATTTTTTTTCCCCTCACATTATCAAATATTGAGCAGTGAGTGTGCAGTATAGTTACTGTGTAATGGATGGACTCACCTAGACTGAGCTTCTCTTCACAGAAATCACTTTCTCTGTGTCTGGCTAAGACGGGTTACCAGATAGGCTTTATGTCATATATATATATATATATATATATATATATATATATGCAAAGTGGCAGCTACATGATAACTTACATGTTATTTATCTGTTGGTTTACTTCCTTAGTGTGGATAGCAGATACTCTGATAATGCCCCACCTCTTCTGGGTCTTCCTTTGGCTTCTCTGACTCCTGCGCTCAGTGAGTGTTTAGTCCATAAGGAAGTGCACCATCTTCTATGGGTTCTCACATCAAAGTCTCGGCCAATTAGAACTGTCATGGTTTCACTCCAGGCTTATGGGTTTCAGCTTGTGATCATCTGTCCCACCTGTCCCTGCTCCCTTGAACTGTCACAGGTGGAATTGCATGCCCACCCCCCAGTGAGACAACGTATAAGGTACCTCTCCACTGATATTTAAGAATATGTCCCTATTTGGAAATAAGATCTTTTAACAGGGGTAATCAAGTAAAAATAAGGTTGTATGACCTCATTCAAAGGTACCTAACCTTCCATGACTTAAAAAGAGGACATTTAGACACAAAGGCCCTCACAGAGAGAAGATGGTAGGAAAGGACACAGGAAGAATACTATATCAAGGTAGGGAACTGAAGAGACCCATCTCCAAGTCAAGGCATGGCCAAGCTTGCTAGCAAATCTCCAGAAGCTCAGTGGACTAATGGAGCAGATTCCCCCTTTTCATCTTTGGAGACCAAATCTGCTGGTTAACACCTTAATTTTTTATTTCTAAGCTCTAGACCTAGACAATAGTACATTCCTGTTACTCCAAGCCACTCATTTTCTGACACTGTAATGGTAGCTCTGTGGGCTTGAGGATAGAGTATCAGATACAAGAATAACAACTTTATAAAGAAGACTTCATCAGCTTCCTATGCCCTATAAGATCAAGTCCTTAAACATTTACCTAGTGGCTCTGTTTCTCTGATTAAGCTATAACTGACAGGCAGAAAATAAATTTGTTTAAAAAGGATTATAAAGCTCCAAGCACAGTTACACAGTAGGTAATGTAGGGGTAACAAGAACAAGAATACTACTGTGCTGCTAACAAACAGAATAAACCCACATCTTAATCAAGGTAAAATGCTAATAGTTTATAACAAAACTTTTTCCTTTCAACCTCATGGCTATACTATTAAACTTGTTAGTTTATGGATGTTGCTTATATTAACTAAGCAGATTAATGACAACTGCCTTGTTTTCACTGTTTAAAAGCAATAATTTTTATTTTTACTAAGTTGCAGAACAAACCTTGAACAGTTTATGCTCTTTCTAAGAAGCTAAATACAGATTTAAGAAATACTGCCTCACCTACTGCTCTATGCAACATAATTAACATGTATTAAATTCACAACCGTCTCTAAAAGAAAACATCAGTATTTGGCAAACAAGTCACTTTATTAAAACCTACTAGTGTCCTTCTGAGGTAAGAGATAGTGCCATGTGCAGCAAAATGAGGATTAACAGTTTGGGATTGGTTCACATCCCCAGGCTGATATGTTATTTTCTGCATATTTCCACTGAGACTTTAATTTCCTGGGATTTCTATTAAAATTATGACAATAATTGTTTTTTTCTAAAATCCAAAATTGTTTTGGACCCAGGCCAAGGAAAACTTATTCATTACTAAACCATAAAGCCTGACAATGAATAAATATGCTCATATTTTTTCCACAAAAATATTTTTATATCTCCAAATTTCTCTGGAACTATCAGCATCTTTCTACACATCAATGCATCATTTTGTAAAGCATTATTTACTTTTACTTAATCCTTTGTTTCTAAGACAGATTATTTTTAAAAAATCAAATATCCATAAAGCCAGTTGAGATTCAACCAT
This sequence comes from Tympanoctomys barrerae, assembly GCA_002564285.1. Classification (NCBI taxonomy): domain Eukaryota; kingdom Metazoa; phylum Chordata; class Mammalia; order Rodentia; family Octodontidae; genus Tympanoctomys; species Tympanoctomys barrerae. Next base: position 5,640 of record NDGN011518189.1, on the reverse strand, counting down.
TTGAAATGTGGTCTGTAAATAGGCCTGGAAAACAAAGATCTAGTGGACTCCCGTAAGACACTGTTGTACTCTTTAACCAGGTCATCAGTTCAGCTATAAATTCTTAGAAGCATACCTACCCATCTGACTTGTGATGTTAATATCTTTCCTAAGGTAGAACATAAGAACAAATCTAATCAGCACCTGTTCACAGCATCTAATGGCTTTTAGCTGGTTCTGGCATTGCTTTTTAAATTGATTCCGTATAACTTCCATATATTGTTGTGGAAAACTTGGATGTTGAATATTCATCATTTTGTCAAATTTCATTTTTTCTCTTTAGCATGTTCTGCATGCTACAGCCCATGCAATTGCCTAGTACATTCACTTAAATGCAAAACAACTCTCCTTCGAAGAGACCCTTACGTAAGGCATATCTTTTTCTTTTTAGTAGTGCGTTATGTTTTAGCTGTGTTTTTAAAACATTAAGATTGGGGGTTAAAAAGTAATAAGATATTTCCTACCTGTGATCTTTGACAGAGCAACAATTAGTTATTGGATTATTTAAACTCCCCTATGCAAATTAACTTATTTCCTTGGCTACTCAACTTAGTGAGCTCAAAGGTAGCTGCAGGGGGTGATATGATGATGGCTGCTAAGAATAAAATATTTCCAGCTAAGGGAATTGCATACACTTTTGCAAAGACGTAAGCAGGAAAGAAAGAATTGTGACTACATCAGTCAGAGAGTTATTGGGAACAAGGTGAGTCATCTGCTTTCCAAAGTGGGGAAGGAGGAGAAGAGAAGAGAGCAGGTTGATATTTCAATCAACCCACAGGTATCAAGGGGATGAGGCTTCACTTTTGTGACTCATCAAGCTATAGTGTTTGCAATCCATCACTGCTTTCCATGGAGCAGCTTAGCAGTAGGTGGAGCAGGCAGGCCTGGCGTCACAGCATAACACAGAGTAAAATCTATGAGCAGAGGAACAGTTAAACCCAGCATTAGATGTTGGACAGGACTTAATGGAGTTCCATTTTGATGCTGATACAAGTGAAAATATTTCTTTGAATTATACACAGAATTTCCTAAAGAAATCCAATTAATAAAGCAGAAAATAACACAGAGTTTAGTAAAATACATTCACTTCAACAGAAAGGCAACATTGCCAGGAGTATTTGTGTGTAGAAAAAAAAGCAAATTAATTAGCTTTCAGGATGCCTGGCCTGTGGTTCTAATTCTGCTATCATTTTTTTAAACCTTTAAGTGAGGATTTGAAAGGCCCTCATCATGTATGTATCTGTGAAAAAAAGAATCTAGGGTAGAGAGGACAGGCCAGTGCTTTTCCAACTTGGTTTTCAACCATGAAACAATTGGTCACTCTCCACCCCAGCAGTTTTACCTGAAGGGCAGCGTGTGTGGACACAGAGCTCCTCTCCTGGAAGCTGCGATGATACACAGCCGTGGACACCGCAGAACTCTGCTCTCCTTGGCCTCCACCACAGCCAAATTTAGACTGCAGGGGCAGCTATCTCAGGAACTGTAGATTCTAGGGTGATTAGCTTCCCACCAGAGCTGTAGCTTGGTGTGCTTATTGCTTCTCTCAAGTTACTCTGAAATCCCTGATTCCAGGTCATCTCCTCTGGGGATCTGCCTTGTGTAATTACTCTGGTTTCCTTCTTTTGGTTTTTTTTCTTCAATCATGTTTTGAATTTCCTTTTTGCTTGTTCTTGGCTTTTCCCAGTTAGAGCAATGTTACAACTGTCTTCTATGTCGTGCTAGAACATCATCTCTTTGATAATCAGTTTTCCTTGGGGAGACTCTGATTTTCATTATAGTATCACAGCCTGAGATAAAACTTGCCTCTTCACTTTACAGCAACCCACTAGTTACTCTTCCTCATCCTAAAATGGTCAGGTTACCCATTCTCAGTATGTGCAGTTTCTTCTCTTTTACAATTTCAAATGCTTTGTGTTTCATCGTGTTAAAGATTGTTGACAAAGTGAATTAATTAATGGCAAATTCGTTCAATCGCGGTTTTTGTTACACTGTGACAATCTGTTTCCTCAGGTTGCCATTATTTCAATCATCACTACTAGTCAGGGATTAAAAAGGAACTGTGATAACATTCGCACATGTAGGTATATTGCAAATTTATGCTTTTAATTTCTATGTTTGAATCAGAGAACATGTGTGTGTAGTCTTCAGTGTCTTACAGCTTTACAAGGCTTATAACAGCAAGTGGCATTTCTTATTGTATTTCTCCTGGTCCCTGCCTCTGACAAATTACCACTATTCTTTTAGTATTTTCTTCTGGTATTTGCTTCCACATTTCTAAATAATTTAATTTTTAATTTTGTTTTAGGTATTTTATATTGAGCATTGATCAAACTAAAAACCCTGAAAAACATAACATCCACTCCATTATATTTTAGCTCCTCAAGCTGTTACATTGTAGTTTATACAAACTAATAGTGCTTACACAGTTAGCACTTTGCAAATGTTACTTATGTTTGAACCTTGTAAAGCACAGTGATATTTTAGATATACTACTTTCTGTTTTCTTGGTCTTGGCAATTGCCTTATTCATCTTCGTATTATTCATAAATGCTTTTCAGAAGTATAATTCACTTATTATGTTCAATAAAACCAGGCAATTTTTTTCTTTTTCTCCCTTGACAAATATTCATGCTCTTGCTCTAATTTTGCCTGTTTGCTTATTTGAGTTGGCACATAGCTATAGCTCTAGGATTTTGTTTTATTTTCTTGGTGTTGTACCTTCTGTCTTCTGGATACCATGTTTTCCTCTTTCTTCATCTTTTATTTCATTTTGGTATTGCATATTTTCTAGTGGATTTCTGAAAAATGATATATAAGAACTGTATTTTCAGTGTATTTGCATATGTGAATGTAGTGGATTGCTAACTGGTGATTGGTTTGTTGCACCCAGCTGAAATAAACTAGTGTGGTGCAGGGTGTGGGAGGCCCACCTGAGTATTATTGCCAGCAGCAGAAGAGGCAGAGCTAGAGAAGCGGTTGGGAGGCTAGTAGGGAAGTTGTTGGGAAGCTGTTGGAGCTATGGGAAGCTCCTGGTTGTTCCTAGTTGCTCCTGGTTCTCCCGGGCAGTTCTGCTGGCAGAACTTGTCATGGCTTTCCTGGTGAACTTGGCTGTTCTCGTCCGAAGAGGACATTGGTACCTTGTTGTCACTGAGAATGACTCTGGAATTCATTTTGGTGGAGCTCTGGCTCTTACCTTGACTGTCACTTCCTGGCTCCAGAGAGAAAGATGGTACACAACTCAGCTTTGTGGAGAAGCTGGTTGCAATGGCTTTCCTGATGGAAACTAAGCTTTCCTCATCATTGGAGAAGCTCAGGATCTCACTGTTGCTGAGGATGGATATGGTACTTTTTTTTTTTTCTTTGCAAAACTGGGGATTGAACTCGGGCCCTTGCGCTTGTCGGGCAAGTGCTTATTCTACTGAGCTATCTCCCTGGCCCCCATATGGTACTTTTTGAGGGTGCTCTGGTTCTTATCTTGAGAATAGCCTCCTGGCTCCAGTGCAGATCACTCAGCTTGCTACCACAGATCCTTCATCCTGCCGGCACAGACATTCTAGCTTTGGGCCTTCCCAGTGCAGATGTGTGAAATGCGCCTTCACGAGACATTGTTGTGGGCTCTAAACCTCCAATTGGACTTGTGGAGAGCATTGTTATGAGCTCTAGCTCTTCAGATGAATGCATGCAGGATATTAGGATTCAGGCCGTCATTTGGATTCTTTGGTCTTTAGTATGTGGACAGATTTCCTGCAGTCTCTGTATATGATTCTTTGGGTGGTTGATTATAAAAGTCTCAAGAAATATGTCCTGTATTGTATTGTTCCCCTTGAAAAATCCCAAGATATGGTAGTAAGTTTTTTAAAAACATTTTTTTTCTATTTTTACCTTTGGTTGATACTTTGACTCCTTGAGGATTCTTGGCTAACAAACAATTTCCTCTGAGTTTCAAAAGCACCTTCTTCTTTTCCTTAGTCTTCTTCCTTGTCCCATTCTTCCTCCTTCTCTCCATCTTTTCCTTCACCTCCTCCTCCCCCAACTCCACCTCTACCTCATCCTCCTTTTCCTTCTCCTTCTCATTCTTCATATCACTAATATTTTATGATATGTTTTGTATTTCTTCACTTTGGACATATTTGGTTTCTTCTCATAAGCCATTTTCTTCTGATACTCTATAATGAATGACCATTATCCATATGAGAATTTATATATTGCATTCTGGAATTTTTGAATTCTAACTTTATCACTTCTTTTATGTTTTTTCCTTTTGGAAATTCTATTACCCAAAATTGGAGATTGAGGATATGCTGGCTACATGATTATGGGAGTCTCTAGACAAAAGTAAAATGTCAAGCACATGAATGCTCAAAATTTATTAACAATTTCAAGATATCAAGAATAGGGACTGGTGAGATGGCTCAGTGGTCTAAAGCACCTGCTTAGGACAAGTTTAGCAAAGCACAGGGACCATGGTTCAATCCCCCAGCACCACATGCCAGCCAGCCGCGCCCCC